>JAQSVH010167873.1:8491-23092 GCA_029448705.1 Adansonia digitata
AAATTTCCAACCTATTTTATTTTATTTTATTTCCTTTTTGGACTCTCAAAAAATTATGTTTATTTTCCTTTCTTTTTCTTTTTTGTTAAATACTCAAAACTCTTAGTAAGTTTTTTTTATATATTTCAAATGATTTTTTATAATTTTTTTTTCAATTATAAAATGCCTTGGAACTTTTTTGTTAAAAAAAATCTCTAATGCTAATAAATGTTCTGTAGATAATCCGAAAGTTAAACGAAATGTGTTTTCAGCATCTAACAATCTTTATATATATATATATATAAAATTTAAAAAAAAAGACATGAGCTAATTTTTTTAATTTCGTCTGTGAAGTTAAAAGATTCTATTAATGCTATCTGAAAAAAAAAACTAATTTTTTTCGTTGATGTATAAAAGCCGAACTCGAATTTAATTACCTAAAAAATTATGAATATTCTAATAGGATTTGGGTGTGATTATCAAATATAAGTATGCATCTAAAGCAGGTATGTCCCATTTTTTTTAAAGTTTTTTTTAATGTATTTAAAAGATTTTTAAAAGATTATATCCCTATACCTATGCTTGAAAATGTGTCAAACATAAATACTTTTAAAAAAAGTCAAACCAATATATGTACATATATAAAACTTTAAGGCAAATATTAAAAGAATAATCCGAAATTATTGCTCACAATACATGCAATTAGTAATTAATCCCATCTATTCTCCATCTCACAACCAAGTTGCCATGAAATTCCCCTATAAGAATTGTATATCTTTTCTTTCACTGACCCTCCAAATGTAGCATAGATGTAGAAAACTCTGCTTTATTACATTCTAAGAAAGAAATCTATAAATAGCATAAAAGGAAATAAAAGCATACTTTTTTTTTTCTTTCTTTCATACTTCCATTAAAGTGGAAATTACAATCTTAAAATTTTAAGGTAAAATTGCTTATTCATGAGAACCACATGCATTTATCTTATAATTTTTTTTTTGTTCTTTTCGTCTTTTAAATGAGTTCCCCTTTTAATACCAATAACAATCAAATAACTTTTGCAGATTATGGGAAAATATATAAAGACTAGTTGGAACTTAAGGCAATTAGGATTTTCTTTGGTTCCAAACACAAAAGATACATACTAAAATTACAAAGAATAAACAAACATGTATATTTCAGATTTGGTTCCATGCACAAATATTATATAAATAAAGGCACTTTTAACACCGTTCTAATTCTTTAATTTTTTAAATATTGGTATTCTACACTCGTGTTTGATATTTATTTGGACATAAATAATCTTCAAAAACTCTTAAAATACGTAAAAATTTAAAAAATAAACACATTTATATTTGATACTTACATGTGAATTTGAGCAACATGGCTGTCATTGACTTGCAGCTTTAGCTATTGACTGCATATTAATGGGGCTAAAAGGTGATCCGTGGTGGATTATATAGAAAGTTGCCACTACTTCCATTTCACTATCAACCAAAATGCCATATCACTGATTCTAAAACATGACGAATATCAATATCTATAGCCTATGATTTGATGTCAGATTAATTGGATGTGAGTTAGGGGCAACCCAAATTTGTAGAAGTCACATTCCTTTGTGCTCTGTGTGTCAATGTCAAAGTATTCTCAATTTTTTTTCTCTCATACTTATGTTTGAATACGTGTGAAAGAATTAGACAAACATAAACAAATTACCAACAAACACTATGTCTAATTCATGACAAAAGTATGATATCCTGACAGTTTTAGCAAGTTTAATAAGTTTTGATGTTCCATGAAACTGTTTTTTGTAACACTATTGAGGGAAATGTTTTTTCAGTTCACGAAATCCATTTTGCATTAAATAAAAAGGCATTGTTGAGTTGGTTCCGATACTATACCTGCAAAAATAAAGGAAAGAAAACTCATCACGTAATTACAATAAATAAAGCCACATTGTGTTCTTATTTGTTGCTTATAAAGTATTTAAGTTCTTTTCTTCATACACACTCTGACGAACAAAGATAAGAGCAGAGTAAAATAATAATCTATGGAGTCCTTGACTGAAGTGCTCAACAATGGGAAGCCATTTTTGGCTATGATTTTAATGCAGTTTAGTTATGCAGGGATGTCGATAATCGCTAAATTTGCTATGAATCGAGGGATGAGTCCCCACGTATTGGTGGCTTACAGGATGGCTGTTGCCTCTGCTCTCATTACGCCATTCGCCATTGTTTTAGAAAGGTCTCTCCCTCTCTCTCTCTCTCTCTCTCTCTCTCTTAACCTCTCTGTTGTAGTTTAACTACCGAATGCTAAAGAGCGACTCAAAATTCGATGTTCCGCTTATTATTTCGTAGTTTCAATTTTTTCATTCATTAATATTTACTGTTTCTGATAATTGATAATGATAGTAATTTTTAATGTTCGTAATTGTGGTAAATACGATAGGTTTAAGATTGTAAACCCGACATATCATGGAATAATTGCTGGTTACGTTATAGGATGTCAATTGTTGCTGTTCTCGTTCAGCCATTATCAGGGATTTAAATTACAATCACAAATATATTTTCAATTTTCTCATATTTATTGCAGTTGCAGACGTAAATAATATTATCAAGTAAGAATATCGGCGACAAAGAATACAAAAACCCCAAAATAATGACTGTAATATCACATTTAGACCTCTCTCCTTGTTTAGTTTAACTCGTAAATCTTTTTTAATCAAGATATTTAAAACAGTGACCAGAACATGATATTATAGTAATTATTTTACAATTTCATCTCATTCTATTGGCAATATTTATTTTAATTTATCACAATAATATTTGTAATGTTTGTGATCACAATAAATATGATATGATTGTGACCGCAAATCCCTGCATATCACAAAATAAGTACCGAAGAAATTAACCACCATGACTTGGTTCATATGCAGAAAATCAAGGCCAAAGATGACATTCACCATCTTTGTGAAGATAATGTTGATCAGCTTACTCGAGTAAATCCTTTGATCAAAAGGAAGTTTGCATTATAATCACTAATATAATATTTTTTTATGAAAATCTGCTGTGGTGTAGGCCAGTGCTTGATCACAACTTCTACTACACTGGGATGAAGTATACTACGGCGACGTTTACCGCTGCCATGTGCAATATTCTTCCTGCCTTGACGTTTGCATTGGCTTGCATCTTCAAGTAATCTTCTTCCTCACTTGATTTTTTTTTTCTTGAACATGTGTCGTCCTGCTTGAACTGGTAATAGTGGTGATTTTTATGACTCAAGAGGTGTTTTGCAAGGCTTGAGAGGGTGGAGATCAGGAGGGTTCGTAGCCAGGCGAAGGTGGCCGGAACTGTGGTCACGGTTGGAGGAGCAATGATAATGACTCTCATCAAGGGGCCTGTTTTAGAATTGCCATGGACAAAGGGCAGGAACCACCACCAACACCAGCCTGGGCAATCTGGTGCAACTGGAGCTTATAAGGAGGATCTTGTGAAAGGTGCTCTTATGCTCATTGCAGGTTGTTGCTGCTGGTCTTGTTTCATCATTTCGCAAGTAAGAACTCGTTTAGTTTAGCCTCGTTCTCATGTAAAATCTTTGTTATTCTGTCTCTTATTTCTCTAAAGTATCTATGTTTGACACCTATGTCCAACACATATTTAGATATAGATATGCGAGTACAATCCTCCAAATATATGAAAAAATTTATAAAATTTTATATATACTTATTTTAAATATATACTCATTTTCGACACTCACTCCTAAGACTAAGTAATATTGCGTAAAATCAATAATCACAAGATAAATGACCTCTACGAATGGCACTTGCGGGGGTTTTTTGTCAGGCAATGATCCAAAAATCATACCCAGCTAAGCTTTCCCTTACTGCTCTTATATGCACCATGGGCACGGTGGAAGGCACCATTCTGGCATTTGCAGTGGAATGGCACAATACTTCAGTCTGGCTCGTTCACTTGGATTTGAAACTCATAGCTGCTCTCTATGGCGTAAGATATTCGAAATTCTTCGACTTTCGAGTACAATTAACTATCCCGGAAGTTAAAAATTTGACATATTCTAAAAATATTAAAACTACTAAAAGATTAACAGATGGGTTCTATGCAGGGGATGGTCACTGCCTTTGCTTTATATACAATGGGATCAGTAATGAAGAAAAAGGGTCCTGTTTTTGTGAGCGCTTTTAATCCGTTAGGAATGGTTATTGTTGCAACTTTAGGCTCCTTTTTCCTGGCCGAACAACTGTATCTAGGAAGGTATGAATCAATCTCTCCTACCAATGGTGCTACGGCTCTTCACTTTTCTTTAAGTACTCTTATCTTATGCATATCGTGATATGGATACGAGGATATAACCCTCCTAAAACCCTTTACAAGGAAAAACTTAAAAAAACTGAACATATCTGTATCCGACACTCACACTCAAGAGCGAGTAACTTAGTTTCCTACTAAGTCAGAACCAATGATCTTTGCAATTTCAAGGGTTTTGAACAATGGTAGTTGTTTTGCAGGGTAATTGGAAGCATTTTTATCGTTGTTGGCCTATATCTAGTATTATGGGGTAAGCGCAAAGACCAACCTCAGTCTACATGGGACAGCACAGTAGCACGAGCCGATCAGCATATGGCTACAATTAATGGCCATACAGAGACTCCAGATCCTGAGTTTATCAGCATGGAAAGATGATTCCGGAGTGAGAGCCCAGAATCTGATTTAAGGAACTAATAGGAACGATATTGGAAGTTTTCAGTTTTCTATATGCCAGTGTCCTGAATCAGTAAGAACACCAGAAATCAACCAGACATATACATATATATAATGAAGGTAGATTGCAGTGATTTTAGACAAGCATGCAAAGAAGGCAGAAGGTTGACGAAGAAGAAATTATCTCAGAGAGGGACCCTAAATCATAAACCCTGAAGTCTAATCTAAGGACTAGGTATCAAAATCATTTTATTACTCTGTAGCCTAACCATTGGGTTAAATATTTCATCTTTACTTCTTTCGGTTCTTCCTATAAAGCAAAGCCTTGGGTAGAATTACAACTTGGGATTTTTTTCCATTTGACTCCCAAGACAGTGCCCCTGGTGAATCCAGGATCCTCTTATCTAGACCCCTTATTCCTATGTTCAAAATATGTATAAACATCCACATAATCCAATATGTCACTCATATCGTATGCTTCAAAGAAGATTTTATCCTTCTGAAGTACAGAAAAGTCAGAACAAATTCAACTGTTTCGTAAAAGTAATCTATACTAGATTTGAATAAAGCTGGACTGATATAGGTGAATTGGAGAGAATTCCTCCCAAGTAGGTAGGATTCAGTCATCGATTACAACAAGATGGCATTAACCTGGACTCTTAAACTCGTCAAAAATAAGCATTGAGAATGAGTAACAAAGATGCAGCCATTCCAAGATGCCACTAAAACTAGGTAGCTGAAAACATGACAATTGTTGATTCTGAGGACGACTCGGCAAGGGGTCTTAGGGGTGGGTCAATGGTGGCAGAATCACCTGACCCATCACTTACTCAAAAGATGAAAACATAAAAGCAAGGACTGGGAGAGCTCAAAAGGCCTTCTAAGAATCACTAAAGTGCAGACTATATTCCATATGATGACGATGAATCTACTAGCACACATCAATCTTTAATTCATATTTATGCCATCATATAATGCACCAACATTCAGCCAAAAGGGCACTTACCACTAGGCCTTAGCGCATTATGCTGACTTTTATACAGGACACAAACGCTGATACTAGTTAAGGGCCTATTTGATCTCAGGTAAGCCAGGCATGAAAAGCGTGCATCATCCAGTTGCACTGAAGAATCCCAACTCTGGAACTCCCTATGCCGAATGATCTATACGTAGAGAATAAAATAAAAAGGTCCTCAGAGTACCCAAGGCATTCAACGATGAATGCTTTGCCACCATGACTGACAAAGATGCAATGACACTATATTTAAATCATACACATTCAGAATGGTTAAATTCTACTTCTCACAACAAATATGGTTATCAAAATAAATAAAGATCACATTTAGAAAATTTGAAAGCGAAGATATCTATTAGCATCCAATTGCTCAAATTATTCAAATCACAAAAGAAGTCTTATAATTTAGTATAAGATACATGCTGCTATGCACAGATCTGACCCACCTCACTGGCTTTTAAAGGCAGAGTTTTTGTCTCAAGATGACACAACAATTTCATCCTTTCCATATATACGCTGAAGTTCACGGGTGGCAGCTTGATATGATACTGAGAAAAAGGATGAAGGAAATTGAGTGACAGAATTTACAAAAATGGACCTTTCAGGTATGCATCAGGTCGGTCAACTAAAACAGCTACATTACCTTTCCAGATGCGAAAGTTCTTCTGATTGATTTGAGACCCTGTCACATTTTGAATTGCATCAAAAAGCATCCCCTGGGGAGTGTTCTTGAGCTCTTGAACAACTGCATAGATGGTCTTGCCATTCTCAAAGTAAATGTGATTGTTGGGGTGTTTGGTCTTGCAATTAGCATGGCGCTCAAACTCATATGCATTCAGAGCCTGCATAATAAATTTTGAATGCTTAGGCAATAATACTCAGTTTAATAATCTTGGTGGGAAAAGGAGATGCGAGAGAGAAGCTTTGCAGCAAAGAACATTTTTGGTAGAACTTCTTAAAAGGAGGTTAAAGAGCAGTGTGATTATTTGAGTTGCTTACTTTTTCAAATTTGCAGTCCTTGCAGCCACACATATACCCAGTGCCTTGTATATATCCTTTAAGATTTTTCTGCCAAGGAAAAGTTACCTTGCATAAGAGAAATTCTATTGTGAAAAGTTAAGCATAGGAAATAACGCACCTCGCGTGACCAGGAAACATACTTCACAGCAACCCCATCAAACATACCAGTTGATAACAAACTTTTGACATTGGAAGGGAAATTGTTGGAAGAAACCTTTTTAGCTGTCTTTGGTTCTTTCTGCTTTGGGGTGGTATCAGTTCGAGAAATATTCTTAGGGGTTCTATTTACATTTGAATCTGGATTTGCCTCAACCAACTCCAGCTGGCTAGGCGTTTCTGAAGCTTGCACTGAATTATGATTATTCATCAATAAGTCATAGCTGCTAATAATACTGCCAGAGGAATTTGTCACAGATTCATCATGGAAGCTCCCAAAAGATATGGTATTGCTCTCACTCTTTTTGTGGTTTTGATGCATTGACACAATATTGGACTTTCCTTTCTCTTGTGTAGGAGCCATTGCTGTGATGTTACAATCCAACTTATGATAGGATGGTCCCATTTGTATGATAGTATCACCCTCCTTATCCAAAGAAGGTGCCATTGAAATCAGACTCTCATTTGCTTTACCATATGCAGGGGCCATTGAAATGAAATTTTCCTGCCCCTTACCATAGGAAGGGCTCAATGAAATTAAATTGGCATCTCCCTTCTCATTCGACTGACCCATTGAACTAAAATTACCATCCTCCTTCCCAAAAGGATGACCCATTGACAAGATACTCTCATTTCCCTTTTTGTAATTGTAGTCCACAGATATGAAATCACCATCTCCCTTGTTCAAGGTTTGACCCATTGAAATATAATTGCCATCTGCCTTAGTAAATGTGGGGCCTATTGAGATGGTATTCTCATCCCCGCTACCATAAGTTGGACCCAGCGATATAGCGTTGTTATCAATATTATAGTAAACAGTCGACATTGAAACTGTGCTATTAACCCCACTACTAAATGGGTGCCCCATTAAAGCTGGCAAGTCATTGTTGGTATCCCTTACTTGATTGACTTTAACTTTCCTTATTCCAACAAAACTGAGACATGAAGAGGCATCTTCCATGGTATGAGACATAGACAAACCTGAAGATGAACAATTACCATATTGATCTTCAAAGTCCTTTCTTCCCACAGTCATACTTCCATTGCCAACAGAAGAAATGCACCTATCAACCAAGTTGACAGTTCGAATGGACTCAGATCCAAATAGATGGCCACTGAGTTGACCAGAACCTGACTGAAAACTGGAAGCATTGTGCCAAGGAGAAATATTGATGTCTGCAATTCCTGAAACTGGTGGGTTGTTAACTGATTCTATTGCTTGCTTCTTGTTGCTGAACAATTCTGGTGCAGCAGCATCCATAAACCACTGATGACCTCTCTTTGGTTCAATTCTTGATGAATTATCGTAAACCATCTCTCCACTAGTTAGACACACATCATCTCTTGGCGTCCGGAAACTCTTTTGCTGGAAAGACTGCACAAAATCAATAACTCAAATAACAAAAGTGGGAGTATTTATTATCGTATAACAACAAGAGTAATTGAAAAGCAAGAAATAAAACCCTATCACACCAAAATAGTTCAAACTCATATTAGAAAATCAAGAAAAAAGTAAAGATAGGATAGATAGGATTTGTATATGTAGATAGATTTACCAACCACAAATTTTTGCATGCTAAGATCAGTAAGAGACACACAATCTACATGCGGAAAACTGATTAAAGTCTGATTGTTTCATCTTAGGGTTTTTAAAATCGATCTAATACACCCTACCACAATATCAGATAACCTTTCAGGTAAGATTTAGCTGCTAAACAAAGATAGATACTACATGAAAACAAAACTCAAAGTTAAAACCAAAATGTTCATTTTTAAACGTACATGAACCCAATTGAATTTCAAATCGATGTGCTCTTCTAACCATGAATAATCAATTTTCCAGTTTCTTTCAGATCCTAATGGAACTCAAAAAATTATACTTGTATATTCTTCTATTCTTAGATATTGACAATAAGACAGACTGACATAGCTCCTTGTCCAGGTCTGCTCATAATGAGACTAATTAAAATAACAGGGGAGGTTTCTAGAATCATATCATAGCATTTAAAATATTCAAAGAGTTACCTAAGCGATACATGCATGAAATGAAGGGAGGCAGTTTTGCAAGCTTGCAACGAACTTGCCTTTCACGGCTATAGACTATTCAACTTCTTAAGGTTCTAAAACTTCCCTTTTATCTCTCGCTAGACGGACCTAATGCTGCCTGATATCAGCAATTTGTTAAAAATTAATAATAATCAGAGCACAAGAGACAATTAGAAAGTGTCAACACTCAAGGCCTGAATAAAGAAAAAAATTGCAGCATTAAAGTTGAAACAACCCTAGCCCAAAATTTCTTAAGATATATATGTAAAGAGGCTACTATACATTAATTCTATAGGGCACTTTATTGATATAGAGGAAACTTTAGATTCATAGTTTATTCTACGTTTATTACAACATTTAAATTCCTCAAAGCTACTAAACAATGGAACCTAACATTAATCATCATATCTGCATCTCTAAGACACGTTATCGGTACCGACTACTTTTCTTTAGACATTTAAATTCCTTAAAGCTCCGAAATAATGAAATCTAATGTTAATCACCATAACCACACATCTAAGGCAAATGACAATTATGACTACTTTTACTAATACATTCAAATTCTTCACGGCTTCGACATAACGGAACAAACAAAAGTTAGTTGTATATCCAAGGCAAATAATCCACACAATTACCGTCCTTAAAACATTTAAATTCTCCAAAGCTCCACCATGATGGAACCTAACATAAATCAGCACGTTAAGTTTATTTAAACTAATGAAAAACTTGCGCCAAAACTTTGACCATAAACCGCAAAATACCATTCAACCGACAAAATTCGACCTCTGAAACAAAATTATAATACTCTGTGCAAGCACTTTAATTCAATCAAAAAAATAATAAAATCAAACACAAATCAATATCTACCAAATTACATCAAACAAACACTCATAGAAAATGACAAAGAAAAAGGAACTCAAAATCAAAACTTAAAACAGAACATTTGCATGCAATAAAAGGAGCTTCGATAAGAGTTTGCGATCATACCATTTCTCGCCAACCTTTCAACTTAATGAATCAGTGAGTCACTTACTTGCAATCAAATTCGTCTCCACTCAATAAGAAACAAGCTTCTTTCACTCTACAAAACTCCTTCAGAAAATGAAAGACAAACTAACCAAATAATCAAATTAATCGAACTTTAATGACAAATTTGCACATGCATTAATCGACTTAAAAAGGAGAATTAAACATTTTCCTATTTGTAAAGAATAAGGTTAAAACTACAAATTTCATCATTTTCTCTGATTTTTTCATTGGAGAATTTAGACAGGCCTTTCCGCAATGGTGTCCTAGAAATTAAAATAAATGAGAGAGTTTATAAAGTTAATACCTCTTCCGGAGAGATCGCCGGTGAGACTTTCGGCAAGAACTCGCCGGAGATATTCAACCAAAATTTCGTTTATTTATTTCTTTATTTATTTTAATTCTTTGGAGCGAAAGCAGTAGTACTTGGAGAAAGCAACCCAGCGCCTTCGAACCTTTAAGTAGGAAGGAAAGAATATGTAAGCTGCACCGCCGGAGTATTTTCCATTTATGAACTTCTTAATCCTATTGTACACGTGGCTAAAAACAGTTCACTGCGTCCCATCTAAGAATAACTTGTATCATGACCGTTAAATTTGGTTACCAAAATTGGCTTCGGCTTTGTATGAAAACCGATTGAAGTTCTGAAAAACGCTAATTTCCATACCTACGTTATTTTATGACGTGGCAGTTTTCTGATAAATCTGCATGTGTAAGCAAACCAACTGTGGGCATGTACCCGTAGACCAATTGTATATCGCCATGTCAACTTCTTGCCTTCCTTAATGTTAAAAATTCTTTCCTCAAGAAGGAATTCAAGCGTTGGTCAAATTTATGGGTAGATAAGTAAATTGCTATTAAGTACTACTTTCATAGGTGCTTGAAACAAAAATAGCCAAAAACGGATAGAAGCATTAGACTTTGTTGTATCCTTGTTATTAATTTTAATATTATTTATTTTATTTTAAATATTTAATTAAATGATTGAATCATGAATTTTTAATTTAAAAATTTTTAAATTTATATCATTCAAATACAATAAGATATAACCTAAAATCGTAAACTTAGTATTCCATAAAAATTACATAATTTTATATTTAGGTTAGATGCATGTGTCTATAATGATTTAAGTTTGAAATCTTACTAAATTTGGATTGGATTATCACATGATAATATAATATTATGTTGAAGTTAATGTTCTTCATGAATGACTGCATAATGATTTGAATGGATTTGTAATGATTTATGAATGAGATTTTGAATTGTTTCACGGAATGCAACAAAATTCTATGAAATATTCTTTGAGGATTAGGATACAAAATGCTGCTCTCTTTTTTTTTTCATGATGATTTGAATCATTTTGTTGGCCACTTCATATAAAATTGATGTGAAAACCAAAGAACTATAGTAATGCAATTAGAGCCCATGATGTTCCTCTCTACAAAAAGTTATAAGGTTAAAGAGTCATTTACTTTCAATGAAATTGCTTTTGTCAGATTAAGGTCTAGGCAATCAGTCTAATCACATTGTATACATAGTATTAAATGAGATGTGCAAAACCTATAATTAAATTTTATTAATTTAATCTAATTGGGCTCGCCCGACCTAAATCTATTCGCTCTTTTCTAAACAAAAATTTCAATTAATAATTAGTCTACGAAAAATTTTAATATTCTTTCAGTCGAACGATATTAATTGAGATTTTCAATTTTAAGAAAATAATTAAATTCAAGAGAATAATTTCAGTTTACTTTTGAAAATTTAATTTGACCTTAATTTTGAAAGAATTTTAGTTCATAACAACATCTTTAAGCATGATTAGGCAATCGATAACTGTTTAGTAAGAAAAAAAATATATAAATGAATAACATCGATCTGTGATTTCAATGTGTTATTCAAATATGTTTTTATGTCTTCTATTTTTGGATGCTGGGGTTTTTTTATGATGTGATTAATAAAACATGCGAAAAAAGGATATTAAAGTTATCCCTAAAACAAACACTAATTTAAAAATATTTTATATAAAATTTCAATAATAAAAGGCACACATAAAATAAAATATATATATCTATACACACACAAAAGATTTAAAAAATAATGATAATAAATATCTGCATAAAGAATTATATCATTTACTTCAAATATCACTAATATACCCAAAAAGATTAAAAAAATAATTATAATAAATGTGTATATATAAAGAAATGTATCATTTACTTCAAATAATACTAATTTTTTTTAACTAAAATATAAGATGAAAAAAAATTTGGATGTTTGAAACCTCGTCAAAGTAGGTTTAAATAATTTGTAGTTATAAATATTTTGAGATATATGAAAATCATATAACAAGCATTTCTTTTCTAGTCCTTAATTTATAACCATCCGTCAAAACTTTCATTATTTTCCAATAAAATAAAAAATAAAAAATATTAAATTGTTTACAGTAATTTCCCCCAATATCTTATTTATTCAAAACTTCAATTGCTTTCCAACAATTTTTTTTAAATTTTATTTTTACAAAAATGGTAATTTATTCCACTCAAAATAACAGAATAAGCTTGCTTTTTTTTTTTTTTTTGAATGCATGACTACGCTCTCAAAATAGATCTTATTTCTTTTTTTGAATGCAATAAGAAATTTTATTATAATTAATTTGAATATGCTTAATAGAGCCACATAATGTTATTAACAAAATTTTATTAATAATAAATAAAATTTTGAAGGAATTTAAATAAATAATTGCATTAATTTTTTCTTTAGATTTTCAATATTTATAGCTGTCTAAAAACATGGATGTCGTGTGTGTTTTTCAACATTAAAAAAAAAAAAAGTAAGAGGGATTGACTAAATGATTTTTTTATAATTCCCAATCATAATAACTAAATGATAATTTTGTGAATGTGTAAATCCATGATCATGATAAAGCAAAATTAAATAATATGAAAATTTTGCTTTTAATCTATTAGCGTAACAAATAAAAAAAAATAAAAGTTAGTTATAGCCATCTAAAAACCATGAAATATTAAAAAAAAAAATACATGATACCACTTTCAAAATAGATCCTTTTTTTTAATGGATATTATTTCAATACCGATACGTTGTTTCAATGTAACAAAAAATTTACTATAATTAAATTGATTATCTTTAATAGAATGTATTTTTTAGACTGAACAATTTATGTATTAATGTCATATTTGTATATTGTATCATGTCATAATTATATTTTAAGTATTTTGTATTTGTATATATTTTAGTATATTTGTAATCTGTATTATATTGATTTTGATAATACACTCGTGTTATGTCATGTTACGTTTTAATTGCCTTTAATATGTTATATTCATGTAATCATATCTAAATTTTTAATATAATATTTTTTATGTACATGTACTAATAGTGAACCGCACAGTGCCATATATTGCTAATAAGTAAAGTTTAGAACAAACTTAAATGAATAATTAAATTAAAATTTTTAAACAAAATTTCAAAAATTTAAATTTAATAAATGAATATAATGGGATAATCATTGTCATTTATGTGTATATATATATTTTATTGTTTGTGCATTTCACATACCACACAATTAAATTCTTAAAATTTTGCTTATATTTAAATGCAACTTTGTCGTTTACTTTATATCTGGTAATGCCATCAAAAGAAAAGCTCGGGAGTTGGGATGCAAAATAGAATACATAAAAACATATATATTTAGATGGCATTTATGTTTTTCGACAAGTATTAAAAAAAAAAAGTTTGGCAATAAAAATTATATGTATATATATTTATATTAGAATAATAGATTAATATTATTTTCTTGTACTAGAATTACACATTTATGTTAAGTATCAAAGACATTTGAAACGTGAAAGAGACAATCCAACTGATGCAACTTTTTATAACCAATAGTTCAACTACATTTTAAGAAATAAAAAATTTAAAATTTTGAATATTCACCCTTAATTTCCACCAATATCTTAATAGTTAAACCGTAATAAAAAAAATAATTTGTGCAACAAACTATACATTATTTCTATAATTCCCAATCATGGTAACAAAATGATTGTTTATGTGTATTATATAATTTCTAACCATGATAATCAGATGGCTTTTTTTTTTTTTGTGTATGTATAAATTCAAGAGAATGTAAAAATTAAATATCAAGAAAATTGTGGTTTTATTTTTTTTATTTACAAATAAAAAAACAGTTAAGTTAGATAAAAAAAGCATGAAATATTAAAAAAAATTGCATGATCCTACCTACTTTCAAAATAGATATCTTTTTTTTAATGGATATTAAAGAAATGTAATAAAAAGAATTACTATAATTAACTTAAATATCCTTAATATAATGTGTATATAGATATATATTATCAATGAACCACATGATACTACATACTAATGATAAAGTTGCTTATATTTGTTTTTGAGAACTTTTAAAATTTTATGTTCGTTAAATATTGAGGTCATATAATGTGACTTACTTACAATATATAAACTTATAAAACAATATCGTATCAAATACCAACTTATATATATACAAACACGTATAGATTTATCAAGTTTTGGTTTTTTTTTTTATTCCATAAAATTTATATATTTGAATTTAAGATATGCAAAATCTAACTTTGGGGTGTCATTTTGGAG
>JAQSVH010167892.1:2944-23087 GCA_029448705.1 Adansonia digitata
TCTTCCGCCCCTCTATTCCTGGTGGCTCCACCATCCACCACCATTGCCACCGTCACTTCTATCATCACCACCTTCATGCACTATTACTTTAGATTATTCTGACATAACCTTTATAATAAAGTAAGTGATTTAATTATTGACAAGCAAACTATAAAATTAAATTCCTTAAAATAATATTTTAATATACTTGTACGTATTCATTAAGGAAATTTTTAAAATAAGATTTCTTGATTTTAATAACTAAAGATATCTTCATAAATTATATATTTATACTTCAAATAATTAGAAAAAAAATCCCATCACTCTAATTAAAAATACATTGTAATTATTTCTGTCAAAAAAGAAAATGCAAAGAAATTTGTAGATTTTATTCATATCATGAATTGCATATTTGTTTTCAAAGAAAACTAAATGGAAAAAAGAATCCAAGAATTGAAAGGATGGAGAAATTAAAAAAAAAAAGTTGAATTGCAAAGATAATGAAGTGCGGGTTCCGAGCACACATAATGGGCCACAACTAAGCCGTCCGATTAAAAGCGCATGTTTATATCATGAGCCGTCTCGCAATGTGGGTTTTCTACAAGGCTTCATTGTGCGCGTGTTTTCCCCCTTTAAAAGCGTGCCAAATTGTTGTGGGTCCATATTTGGCTTAGCTTCAGCCATTTTTCTTTTTAAAGCTTCCATTTCTCCGGCCGCGTCGATATTGTCTTCTTTTTCCTATTTTTGTTCTAAACAATAAAAGCTTTAAATGTAAAAATAATAATAATAATAATAATAAAAATAAATTTTCACTATTTAAAGTGTTAAATTCTAACTTTAAAAATATCTAGTTAAAATCATATTGAAATATTAAAAGACTAACATATTTTACATTAATTTATTAATATTTTTAATATATTTTAAAGAAATAAATATCATTTTTTAAATTTTTTGAATAAAATATTTTAAATTTTACTGATAATTTATTAAATAATTTTATTATATCATTATTCTCTACAGGAAAAGGTTAGAAAATAAGTATAATGTTTAAATAGTGTTAGAGACTTGAAGATTAAACGTGTAGCATCAAACTCCACAAAATAATAATAATAATAACTTCGCATTTTCCTATAAAAAGCATGGAGATAAAAAATGGGCCTCCATTTTCACTCGTTGGCTGGGTCTGGCGGCCCATTTGTTTTTGTTTTTTTTAAAAAGGAAAAACCTCCCGAACGTATCTTTCACCGAGTACCACTCGCCTCTAGCGAACGTGAAGAAAACAGCATTATTATACTCACCGGTTGACCGCTGGCAGTGTGAGCGCGTGTGGAGAAAAGAGTGGGAGTTAGGAAAAGGAAACACAGTCAGAAAACAAAAAAAATTAATTGGGAAGAAAAATGAATCCCCGGAATTATTAACTGAGATTTGGATTTGGATTTGGATCTGAGCTATTCCAGGCTTCTAACTTAGGGCGGCAACAGGTACTGGTGGCGGCAGTTTCAGCCGCAGCATTACTTCTTAAAAGGCACATAAATGTAACAAAATTTAAGAGCTTTGGAAACAAGCTCTGAGGTAGAAATAAATTATCCTGGCAGTGAGCCACCATTTACATAAATACAAAGCAAACACTTGAGAGACAAGAGTTTGGTAAAAGAATGAAGTAAAGATAAAAACTTTGATTAATTACGTGGACTGTAGATTAGATTAGATTTAGGTATGTTACCCGTTGAAGTACAGTTTGCCAAAGAGGCTATAAAAAAAGCAAGTTCATTGGTTAGGTTGAGTCTCTCTTCGTGATCACAACAACGTCTCAGTCGCTTAGATTTCTAAGTCTCGCTTACCCACCAAAGAAACAGGAGAACCCAAGAATCGAATCAGAAGTGGAATACAGAGGGAATTTTGGGTTTTGTCACTCTCACTCTTTTCTTCTTTCAAACTCTCTCCTTACTCTTGGGGTGGATGAAATTTCAAAGCCAAAAAAAAAAACACAGTGACAATGTTTGATGCTACTTAAAGTATACAAATATATATAGAGTAATTGAATAGGAGTGAAAAGGGCCTTTTGTTCAACAACTGCGAAGAACATTGAATCGGGGGCGAGGGAGAGAGAGAGATTGTTTCCAGCTTTTAAGGTCTCGCCGTCTTTGGTTGCGGCACTGCCTTTCATTTCAGCGGAGAAAATTAGTGGCTGCATTAAAGTAAGAGCTTTTACTGTGGCTAAAGTTTTAATTTTTGTTGACAGAGGAAGGGGAGGCAGAGAGATCGGAGCTAGAGATTTGAGGCTATTATTTCGGGGAGACATTTAAAGCTCTCTCTCTCTCTCTCTCTCTCTCTCTCTGCCAATTCTTGAGATGGAGAATTCGAAAAACTCTCGCTGCATTTTGTCCAAACTCTGCCGTCCCTGTTAGCCTTTTTGGCTTTCCCTTCTATATCTACATAGATATATAATACTATATCTCAGTCTATTTTTTTCTTCCATTCTTGAGAAAGAGGGAAAAAAAATAAAGGTAATAGAGGACGGTCTTTAAATCGCACTCCTTTTTGGGGTCATTGACAGATCTCTGCTTGATTTTCTTCAATCTTTTACACGAAAGAGACAACTCAGAACAACAAGGTTTGTTGAAAGCAAGCAATACCTGAGTGTCGGAGGGAGTTTCTTTCTCATTGGTTTGATTCGTTAAAAACATGTTAACACTCTTTCCTTTTTGTTCTTAACATACTTGACTTTTTCTTCGTTTTTCTTTCCCTTTTCTCTTTGGTATGTTTCTATGGAATGGAAGTTTTAGTTTATCTTTTTTCTACATTTTGGAAGGAATTTGCGGGTCTTTGGATCTGGGGTAATATTGACTTTCTTTTTCTTCGGGGCTGCAATCGTTTGATTATAGTTTGTCTCATTTACTGTCTTTTTTATGTTTCAGATCTACGACGATTTAGACGTTGCCTTTAGAGAGAGAAAAAAAAAAAAAAAGAAAGGAAAGAAGACAGCAATGTTGCCTCAAAAGCAAGCAGAAGAAGCAATAGTCTCCAACTTTAGCCAGACCGAGCAGCATGAAACCAGAGATGAAGAAAAAGAAGAACATCAATCACTGTTTAGCGTTAAGAGCTTCCTCTGGCATGGTGGCTCTGCTTGGGATGCCTGGTTCAGCTGCGCCTCCAATCAAGTAACCCTCTCCAACACCCATATTTACCCAGTTATCTTCAACTATCATCATCAGTTCGACTTATCAAAAAAAAAAATTCTTAAAATGACAATTTCCTTCCGTTTCCCAGGTGGCGCAAGTGCTGTTGACACTGCCTTATTCCTTCTCACAATTAGGCATGCTGTCAGGAATTCTGCTTCAGGTTTTCTATGGACTGATGGGAAGTTGGACTGCATATCTCATCAGTGTACTCTATATAGAGTACAGAAGCAGAAAGGAGAAAGAGAACGTCAGCTTCAAGAACCATGTCATCCAGGTTAGTGTAGCAGCTTGTCAAGAAACCTGAAAACCCATCACCACCACTGACACCTGATCTTCCTTAGCAGAATCCTAGGAAAAAAAAAAGAAGAAGAAATCCCAAAAGATTACTGTTTATCCAATGATTTCCCCTTGGGCGATCTCAACTGTACTAAAAAGTGACTAACTACTACGCTGTTTCGGATTGCAGTGGTTTGAAGTGCTTGACGGGCTACTGGGTCCATACTGGAAGGCGGTTGGACTTGCCTTCAACTGTACTTTCCTTTTATTCGGATCTGTCATACAACTTATAGCTTGTGCAAGGTTAGTCTCCATCTTTCTTCTTGATTTAACACCAAATCTAAGCAATTTCTGAAACTAGGTTTCATTTTTTTTAACCAATGGTTTTATTTGTTGGATAACAGTAATATTTACTACATCAATGATAAATTGGACAAGAGGACATGGACCTATATTTTTGGAGCTTGCTGCGCAACTACAGTTTTCATACCCTCCTTTCACAACTACCGTATTTGGTCTTTTCTAGGCCTTGGGATGACCACCTATACGGCCTGGTACTTGGCTATTGCTGCCCTTGTTCACGGCCAGGTAAGAAAAAAGTTAAAACCAACAAATCAATGGCCTTGATTTTCCATTCAACAACCGTTTTCAATGTTTTTTTTTTTTCCTCTTCTATTTAATATGGTTCTAATTTTGTTGCTCAGGTCGAGGGCGTGACGCACAGCGGTCCAACAGAGCTAGTGCTTTACTTCACCGGAGCCACCAACATTCTCTACACCTTTGGCGGACATGCCGTGACAGTGTAAGCTTTTTTTTTTTTCCTTTCAAAACTAAGAAGAATAATGGTTATTTCACTAGCTTCTACAAGGCTTCTCCTTGCAGCTTTTGCCGGTCATCTTGGGGTTCGAGACCCAGACAATATCATGCAAACTACTTTTTGTTTGCTTGGAAACAAACATTACAAATTTACAATCCTCCCTTCGTCCTTTTTTTTATCCATTTCTCGAGGAATATTGAACAGTAAAATGGACATAAGTTCAACAATTTGCTAATTGTTTTCTTTGTTACAGCTAGATTCTGACCTTAATCTAGTCTAGTCTCTCTTGTCTTAGCTTTTACCATAATTTTTCTATCATAGAGTCAATCGTGCATGGTTCGTTCGCCACCCGCCCCCCCACCCCCCACAAAAAAAGAAAAATACTAAAGTAACATGAACGCCAGTTGTAATTCCCCTATGTCACTTGTTTGAGCATCGAATGCTTGAGGGGCATTTTGGCCATTTAAGTATGCTTCCTTATCAACTTATTTATAAGCGAACATTAGTTAATGAATGAACATAATTACATTTTTTTATTCTTTAATTTCTTCAAAAAAAAAAAACCAATTTTTGGTTGATGGATTCAGGGAAATCATGCATGCAATGTGGAAGCCTCAAAAATTCAAGTACATATACTTGTTGGCCACATTGTACGTTTTTACCCTAACCCTTCCTTCCGCTTCCGCCGTCTACTGGGCATTTGGGGACCAGCTCCTCAACCATTCCAATGCCTTCTCGCTCCTCCCTAAGTCTGGCTTCCGTGACGCCGCCGTCATCTTAATGCTTATTCACCAGGTCTACTTTACTTCCAAATTCCAATAGGTTTCTTACTCGATGGTTAATATTTTCTAATCATTGTTGGTAGTAGTATTTTAAACCAACGACCTTATTTAATTTGAATGTGTAGTGATTTCATGAAATGGTTGCAGTTTATAACCTTTGGGTTTGCTTGTACGCCATTGTACTTCGTGTGGGAGAAAGTGATAGGGATGCATGACACGAGAAGCATTTGTCTGAGGGCGCTGGCAAGGCTGCCAGTGGTGATTCCAATCTGGTTCTTGGCGATCATCTTCCCATTCTTCGGGCCCATAAACTCTGCAGTTGGTGCTCTTTTGGTTAGCTTCACCGTCTACATCATCCCAGCTTTAGCTCATATGCTTACTTACAGAAAGGCCTCTGCTCGACAGGTAAGAAAAATTTTTTAACTGTTAGGGCCATTATCTTGTTATCCCAATTGCCTGGACTGCTCTTTTGATCACTTTTTGTAAGGTTCAAATCTACTTATCTTCATTTATTAGGGGTATGTTGGTCTTTTAATATTAAAGTGGGCATTGGCCGATGGTTTGATGACTCTGCAGCAAATGTCCAAAAGCAATTAAGGCTTGGATTTGGAAACATTACGAGAAGAATTGGACATGGTTGGCATGTCTTTTTCGATTAGTTATATACTACAGTTGCCTTGTTGTTTCTCTCTTGGATGAGCTGGCTGACTTTGACTCTTATCCTTCCAGTTTGGTCTAACAGTAGTTGATTTTTTTTTTTTTGTCAACAAATGCCAATCTCAATTGACTAGTTTGCTCGTCTCGCTTGACCATTTCAGGGAGTTTAATAAATTTTCTGTTTCTATTTTTCTTTTTTCTCTGTTGAGCAGAATGCTGCAGAAAAGCCTCCACTTTTCATGCCAAGCTGGACTGCAATGTATGCATTCAACGCCTTTGTCGTGGTGTGGGTTCTAGTGGTTGGATTTGGGTTCGGTGGATGGGCTAGCATGAGCAACTTCATCAAGCAAATTGACACTTTCGGGTTGTTTGCTAAGTGCTATCAATGCAAACCACCACCACCAGCAGTAGTAGCGGCAACAGCTGCTGCACAGCACCATTGAGCTGACTCAAGATCAACATCTCAACTCCCCCCCCCCCAACAAAACCCCCAAAAAAGGAAAACCCCAAAAATGATTTCCCTGTTCTTTTATCCATGTCTTGTATCATATATGGGGAGATAGCAATATCTCCCCTACCATATGTGATGTGTGCTGGATTTTGCCCTTTCCTTTCTCTATTTTTTTCCTTTCCACTTTCCCTCTTAAATTAGTTGATAATTAAAAATAGTGTGTTGAATTGTGATGACTCCCTTTGCTATCAAAGCAAGGGCCTAATGAAAATCAGATAAAATAGTATATGTTTAGCTTTCTCTATCTTTTCTCGCTCTTCTTTTATTGAGATATTAGAGAATTTTTGCCCGTCTTTCCCAAACAAATTAAACTTTTATAATAATAATAATACCTTTGTGCAATGCCAATAAGGACAAATAATATCAAAATATAACTCTATAAAAAAATTTCAAAGGGTATGGTCTATGGGTGTAAGAAGGGTTTTTTTCTTCAATTGAGACTTGCCTTGATTTCAAAGATTGCATTTGGACATCTTTTAATCTAACGCCTTCACATGGTTTGCAATTGCACGTTGGCTCACATGCTTGTCACGTCTCACTTTTTACTCCTAAATATTCCCTTAGTTTTCACACATGGTTCTAAACACATGTATCTGATCTCATATGGTTTGTTGCCTAGTAAAACCCTATAATCACAATTAAAATTAAGTAATCATTTCCATCTTTCAACATTTATGTGCAATTTTATTTATATAATGATATAATCGAAACTGCAATTTTAAAAATAAAAAATTATAGATTTTGATGTTTGAATCTTAAAATTTTTAATTTCTTAAAGTCTTTAATTTTTATTTATTTATTCTTGCACATGCAGCCCATACAGGTTTCTTGCTTTTTTTTTTGTAAGGGGAAAGTGTGTAAATGTCCCCATTTGACAGTGCTGATGGACTAATCAAAGTTTGATTAGAACTAATTAAGGGAAAGGAGAATGGGAATTAACAAGCATGATTAGTCTTTACCAGCTTTTCATGTGGTCATTTGAAAGCAAAAGTCATAACTCGGTTTGGTATTGTTGGCTTCTTTTTTCATATGATTAGGTAAAGAAAAAATTGACACGATTTGTGTGATTCATGTGGGAGAGTTAGGTTCCATTAAAGATCTTTTTGGTATTGACCAAATCTAGCACATGCTTACTTCATTGGCTGTGTGTTAGTATACGAAATCGAAATCTGTTTATACCATATCTGAAGGATTATTACATAACCTAACTAAATTACACTCTAGATTCACTATATTTGGGTTTCCCATGTTATTATTCCAACCTCAAAATATTGGTTGAAAAAACAAAAGCTTAGGATCCGAATCTCTTCGTTTATATCTATCTGTACTTACTACTTATCTTTGTGGTTTAAATGAATAAATAAAGAATATGACATTAATGAATGATAATTTGAAGAATGATTAAACTGTGTTATTAATAAAGAATTGTTATAAAAAAATAATAAACTAACAAAGAAATCCCAATGTTTGATGAAGTATAATTTTCCTGACAAGGGGTCAAAAATCATTAAGACTATAAGTTAACGAGTAATATTGAAAAGCAGCTAGCAATCTAACTTCTAAGATTCAGAGATAGCTGAAGTTTGATTATAGGTTACTCAAAGCTGTCAATCTTAACTTGTAAGCAAATTTTGACATTCTGATCTTTAAGATTGAGTTCACCTCTAGTTCACCATATTCAAAGCAAGTTTAATGCAAATATAATAAGTTTATTTGTTGTCCTATTTCCAGCTTTAGCCTCTTAAAACGAATTTTGTATCCTTTCTTTTGCAAGATGCATGCCTTGTTCATAAATAAAAGTGCCATGATTCCGACAGTTACCGTTAAAAGAAAGGTAGCACGTTAGATTCATAGCCATCATCTGTTAACCAGCTAGAAAATCTGTAAAATAATTTTTTTAAAAAAGAGAATAAACTGCTTCTGATATAAGCATCCTTAAAAATGGATTAGATTAGAGTACTTTTAAGTTTAAAGGAAGATTACCACAATAAGCAACCTTTTTGCTTAGATTGACATACTCTACATATAGTATAATACGTGTGGAAGCAGCAGTTTCAGAAGTTCAGTTAGATCCAAATCTTGTCTTGAATTACTTGGTACTTCAACTTTGTCAGGTTCTATGCAGATAATAATAATAATAATAATAATAATAACAATAATAATTGTAAAGACTGAACATTTCTTTGGGTGAGAATTAGGATGTAGACAGTAGGTTATTTGGACTTAATGGAATACTTTATTTTAACTTATTCGTTATTGACTCGGATTTGAGCTACTCAACTACCATGAGTCCAATAAATTCAAAAGACTTGTTAGCCTAATCGATTTAAAAAAAAATGAACTTTTTGAATATTTATGTACAAATAAATGATGAAAATGTAGTGTTTAATGTCTGTATTTTATATTTACAAACAAGCCTGAAACTGGATTGGCTGGATTGCTTTAAGAAGGAAGATTGCAATTTTCAAATGGGTAATCTCTGTCTTGGAGCTTGCCTTAGAAATTCCTCTGGGCTATAAAGCTTAAAAACTGACCCAAGATTGGAACTGGGCTTTGTTAGATAGACAAGGAAATTTTGGGATTGGGCTAAAAACCTGGAAGCATATAAAACCCCAAAAGAAGAAGTTTGTGATCACCTTATCCTCAGAAAACTCGAAAACGAACCATGGCGTCACTGCTGCTAGGAGCTGCTCCAATCTCAGCTCAGTCTCTCAGTCTCTCTTCTTTTTCTCGTATTTCTTCTTCTCGTTCCCAAACCCTCGGAACTTCCTTCTCGGTTTCAACTTCCTCTCTTTCATTATCGGCAGCTTCTTCTCCTTCAGTTTCCTATGGTAACTAGAAGAACTGCAATTTCTTACTGCTTTTTTTTTCCTGGGTGTCTTTTGAAGGTTACAAATTTTTGGTTTTTTATTTGGTTTTCAGTGTATTGTGGAAGAGGGGATAAGAAAACAGAGAGAGGGAAGCGCTTTAATCACTCCTTTGGCAATGTAAGTGCTAATAAATCTCATTTTTGGTGAAACTTAAAGGGTTGATAATGGAAATTGATGTTGGTTTTGATTTTTTCTCTAATATAATCAAATTGAATAGGCGAGGCCTAGGGACAAGAAGAAGGGGAGAGGGCCACCAAGAGTGCCGGTTCCTCCATCTACACCTAGAAAAGATAAGTTTGATGATGACGAGAAGATCAAGATTGAAATTGATGAGTCACTTTTTTCTAGTTAATAACTAGGTCAACCTCATGGTTAATTTGTTCAATTCTCTTGTAATTCTTAAACTGAAAAACTTTGTTTCAGTATTTGCAGTTGTTAACACACTCTTTCATATTATTTCTTCTTTGCTATTGAATTTTGGGGTTGTTTGTTGTTGTTTCAAGTGTCAAAACTCGTGAGAATGAAACGTCATAACAATCATCCTATGAAAACTAAATAACTAAAGTTTTACATTGGGGTAGCTTTTGACTGTTGAAATACAGAATTTTAGCGATATTAGTTGTTTAAGTGGGCAGTTTCTACATTGGAATGAAACATGAAATCTAAAAATTTGTGAGAATGAAACATGATAACAATCATGTCATGTTATGTTTTAATTAGTTTATCCGCGACATATTCATATAGTCGGTATCTAAATTTGCTTTTCTCATCAACTTAAAGAATTGTCTTGGTTCTACATTGGAAACGCAAAGTATAGTATATGAAATTGTTCATCAGAAAGACGGCCTCTTTCTTGTATTGCCACTCTTGGTCGGGCAACTGGTTTCACATTAGAGGGTATAGTTTCAACCATCTAATAAGAGGAGAAATTTTCTTCAAGGATCGTAGATGTTGTCGCAAATATTACAGTGTTCTGCAATCAATCAATCTTGGCATGACACTTCCTTGATCTTCAATTCTTTTATTCTCTAATTTTACAAGTGAATTACATAGCTTTCGCTTCTTATATCAGCCAGTGTATCATTTTGAGTCTGCCTCTGTTTTCTGGCTTCTTGGCTTCTGAAACAGCTCCAATCCACAGGATAAAATGCCATTGCTGGGAAGACAATGAATTGTTTAGTATAAATCCTTGATCTAAAGGCGAAATTTCTTGCATACATCAGAAATGGCTGACCCCAATTCGAATTTCAAAATTGGGATTCTTACAATATATATCGAGATATGCCTAGTTTCAGGTAGTTTATGATACCGTTAAGGGATGTACAGGGATTTCATGGTGGCGACTCCATAGTTGGGAGCTATGAATTCTTCTTGAAATTATGAAAACTAACAAGCCTGTTGTATGCAAACTTTGTTGATTGGCTTATCCAAAAAAAGGTAAAAAGCACTTTGTTTAAAAACTTGCAATTTGGTGTTTGAGGACATGATCAAGTCTTCATATTCCTTTCCAATTAAGCAGAGTTGCTCTTAGTGATTATCTGTACTTTAAGTGCATCCAATTGATCAAAATCAATAATTAAAATAAATAAATAAATCTTGATGCATACATAAGCCTGACATGCATGATCAACTTAATTTTGTTACCACTAAGTATCTGAAATTGCAAGTTGCAGCTCAATGAAATGTCTTTATCAGTTTAATTGTCTGAATTTGAACTGAGATATCAAAACTGTTTTGGCTTCAATTTACTAACTCTTAATTGTTCATCTCGCATCACTAATAAAAATTATTATATATATCTTTTGTCATTTATAAATTTGTTCAACAATATTATTCTATGTCAGCATTTTTTTTTCACATCAAAATAAATAGAAAACACTTATCTAGACACTCTTAACGTACATAGGATAAAAAAATAATTTAAAAAAAAGCCTTCATGAAGTTTTCAAATTATTTTTAATGAAACCATGGCCATTATTATGCAATTCAAGTTTTTTCTCACTTTCTTATGGGTGGTAAATGGCGAGGGAAGAAAAGATGTATGTGTTCTTTCAATCATATTTGAATATGTTTATTATATCTGTCAATTTCGATGAAATCATATTTGTTTATACCACTGCAATGCATTTTTTATCTGCATCAATACAAATTCAGTGGGATTTGAGCCTGCCTGAAGCAGTTGTTCTTCTCAATTTATTGTGGTCCTACAAAATTGTCATATTCTCAACTTGAAACTTTCACTAACTTGATGCTACCCCTAGCTTCTGTTGGTTCTTCTTTGCCTGGATTTTTGTCTTTTTGGTTTATTCGATAAAAATAAGGAACTTGTCTTCCTAAAAGCATGAAGAATCCTTGCCCGAATTCTGGATGTTTTCTCTCATATTTCCTTCAGGTGATTCTTCTTTCATGGATGATTTCAAGTTCAGAATCCGCTGTACTCCCCAGTTTTGCAAATGCAAACGACTTGGATCGATTGGCTTTGCTTGATTTAAAAAATCGTGTAGCTCAAGATCCATTGAAGACCATGAATTCATGGAACGATTCTATTCCTTTCTGCAACTGGATTGGTGTTACATGCAACCCATCCAGTGGAAGAGTCGTGGTTTTAAACCTTGAGAATCAAAGTTAGTTGGATCTGTACCACCTTCCATTGGAAATCTTACATTCCTTACTGCAATCAACCTGGGAGAAAATGGCTTTCATGATGAAGTTCCTGAAGAAATTGGACACCTTCTGCGCCTGCAGCATCTCAATTTGACACTCAATTCTTTAAGCGGGAAAATTCCTACCAATCTAACTCATTGTTCGGAACTTAGAGTACTTGATGCTTCTTTCAATGAGTTCATTGGGCAGAATCCCTACCAGTTAAGCTCATTATCAAATTTGGCAATCTTGCGTTTCGAAGGTAACAACCTTACGGAAGTATCCCTGCTTGGATCGGTAAGCTTTCTTCTCTTCATTCTCTTTCGCTAGCAATGAACAATTTACAAGGAAGCTAGCCTCGTGAACTTGGCAAACTATCAGGCTTGGAAAATCTCCAAGTTTATGGGAATTATCTGTCTGGTACAGTCCCTACTTCAATTTATAATATTTCTTCAATACAGTTCTTCTCTGTTGCTCAAAACCAGTTGCATGGGCTGCTACCACCAGATGTTGGCGTCACTCTTCCAAACCTCGGAGTATTTGCCGGCGGTGTTAACAATTTTGGTGGGCCTATCCCGGTATCATTGTCAAATGCTTCTGGACTTCAAATAATCCACTTTGCTAATAATAGTCTTAGTGGAGCCATGCCTGGAAATCTGGCAAGCTTGGTAGGTTTGATTAGAGTAAAATTTGATGATAATAAACTTGGAACCGGAGAGATTGGTGATCCCAGGCTTCTCAATTTCTTGTTTAATTGTACTTTTCTTGAAGTGTTGGGTCTCGCAGGAAATCTTTTTGGAGGAGAATTGCCAAGTTCAATAGCCAACCTTTCAAAGCAGTTGCAACGTTTGACCTTGGGCGAAAATCTGATTCAAGGAAGTATCCCTATTAGGATTGGGAACCTTGTTAGTTTGTCCATTCGTGGATTAGAAAGGAACTACTTCACTGGTAGTGTTCCCAATGCCACTGGGAAGATTCAGAAACTGGAGGAATTTGATTTGGAAGGTAACAGATTTTCTGGGTCAATACCTTCGTCACTGGGTAACTTGACTCTATTGCTTGGGCTCTTCCTAATAATAATAGATTTGAGGGAAGTATCCCTCCAAGTCCTGGAAACTGCCAGAATTTGATTGCACTTAATTTGGCAAGCAATAACATGAGTGGCGCCATACCTAAACAGATTAGGGTTCTTTCGTCCCTTAAACAACATATATTCATTTCTCATAACTATTTGACTCGTACACTGCCAATAGAAGCAAGTCAAATAGACAAACTGGAAAAATTAGACCTCTCAGCCTAGCCAGTTATGCTCGTTTAGAAAGCCCACATTTGGGAGTTAATGGATTGGAAGGAACAATTCTTTCGTCTTTGAAATCTCTAGGAGGTCTAGAAGAGATAAATCTGTCATATAACAATCTGACCGGCTAGATTCCTGATTTTCTAAGCAATATGTTATCTCTCAGGTATCTCAATCTTTCTCACAATGATTTTGAGGTTGAGGTGTCAAAAAAGGCGTATTTGCAAATGCAAGTGCCATTTCCATAAATGGAAACAATAAACTTTGTGGTGGTATCTCACGGTTATTTTTGCCTCCATGTTTCGGCTCTACTTCTGGAAAAAATCTCAACCTGATAGTAATCTCCGTCGTATTAGTGACTCTTCTGTGATGCTCTTTTGTTACTCATAATTTAGTAAGAAATGCAAGGAGTCGTTACCATCCGTCTTTCTCTAAGGAGCGGCAATCAGGCATGTCTTACTCGGATATTGTAAAATCAACTAATGCCTTCTCTGAAGAAAACTTGATTGGCTCTGGTAGTTTCGGTTCAGTATACAAGGGAAATATTCCCAATGACGGAACAATTGTTGCAATCAAGGTATTAAACCTTCAACAGCCTGGAGCTTCTAAGAGTTTTATTGATGAATGCAATGCTTTGAGAAGCGTACGGCATCATAACCTTCTAAGGATTATAACTGCTTGCTCCAGTGTTGATCATCAAGGAAATGATTTCAAGTATCTTGTATTTAATTTTATGTCCAGTGGAAGCCTACATCAATGGCTGCATCATGGAGCTAATGATCAGTATCTGAATAAAAAGTTGAGCTTTATCCAGACACTGAATATGGCCATCGATGTTGCTTCTGTTTTGGACTATCTTCATTGCCAATGTGATACACGAATCGTTCATTGTGATCTAAAGCCAAGCAATATACTCCCTGATGAAAACATGACTACGCATGTTGGTGACTTTGGATTGGCAAGGTACTTATTTGATTCATCAAATAATACCTCTGGCATTCAAACCGTATCGGTCCAGCTAAAGGGTTCCATTGGGT
The DNA here is from genome assembly GCA_029448705.1 of Adansonia digitata. NCBI lineage: Eukaryota > Viridiplantae > Streptophyta > Magnoliopsida > Malvales > Malvaceae > Adansonia > Adansonia digitata. The sequence continues at coordinate 16,996 of JAQSVH010167892.1, forward strand.
ACATGCCTGCTGGTATGGTTTCAAGCTGATTAATCACATTTTATTCAATCATCTCCTTCTTCATCAATAATTTGCTATTTTCAAAGCTCGAAAATCTGATGAGTCTTTAAACAATTGTTGTAATTTGCTTAATTATAAAATTCCATGTTTTTTGTATATTAGCACACATGAAATGACGAATTAATTGAAAATCTGTTACAAATTGCAGAATATGGCATAGGTGGTCAAGGTTCCATATATGGAGATACTTACGGCTATGGGATACTATTACTGGAGATGTTTACAGGTAAAAGTCCAACTGATGACATGTATAAAGACGATCTGAGCCCTCACAAGCCTTACCTGAACACTTCATGGATGTTGTTGACCTATCAATGCTTTCCAGGGAAGAGAACGGGCAAGAAGATAAGAGTGTTAATGACGAGGAAACCCCAAGTGATCAGTGCTGTAAACATGGTGGAAGAATTCATAGTTCCAGTGATGAAAAGTGGACTTTCTTGTTCTGCAATATCACCCACTAAGCAGATGGTCATGCCTGTCGTCGTCGACAAGTTGAATGATATCAAAGAGAGGTTCATTAAAATTAAAAGCAGCAATAAAAGAAGGTTGATCAAATCAACTTTAATCCAGTCAGTTCATGTACCAAGTCATATTTGGTAGATTTGAAATTCGAATATTAGTATCGATATCTTTTTACTTTATTCTTAAGTTGCGATCTCTTTTGTATGATAAAATAAATAATCTCTTGATAACGGTAAAGATTAGATATCAATGAAAATTGTATCTCTAAATTATAAAATACGTATGCATATATATATACACACACTAAGCTAGATGTGTAATATATGTAAATTATCATATACAAATATATAGTGTATAATTATTTTATACAATTAATATTTATAATGAATGAAAAATTGATCTCCACTTAAAGAGGGAAGGAATTAGTTAATGTTAATGATCCTAAGTTAAGCCCAGCTTGGACTTGTGTAGTGTGAGCTTTATCTTTTTTTTAAGTTCAAGTCTTTAAAATATTTGTAGCCCAGCCCACCAACCATAGTGTCAGGTTGAAACATTTATGCTTTTTGTGATTGATCGAGCAGGTTTTTTTTTTTTAAAAAAAATGTAAAACCTGTCTGAAACACTGTCTTGGGAGTTTTGTACGTTTTTTTTTTTTTTTCTTTTTCCTTCTTACAGTCTTCTGTCCTTGTCTGTCGCTATATTTCTTCACTTTTCCCGAGTCTGTGATCATTCGTTTGAGACAGACACTGCATCTTTTTGATTTGGCGATTGATAATGCTTTCAATTTATGATGCAATTGAGAAAATCTAAAAAACGAATTGTATAAAATTATTAAGCACGTGAGAGAAGGACAATAATTATCTTAAAGATCAGATTTTTCGAACTTTCATTCAATCAGCTTAATCTTGGTTAAATCATCTTTAGTAATTCGTATCTATTCGAATTTTAATTTTAGTATAATTTCTGTTTTCGTTTATAGCAGTATCAATAATTTCTCCTATTCTGTTACTGTATTATTTTATTTTTGCAGTATTGTTTCTCTGCATAATTTCTAACAGCAAGATGCCATTGCTAAAGCAAGCTATTGTCTGGTGAAACCTTTGCTAACCAATACATACACTGCAATGCTAACAAATGAATCAACAATCTTCAAGCAGGGAATCGGTAGTTAATCATTAATTTTATCAAATTAAATATGAAAGAAAATGAAGGTATTACCTGTCTCAACCGAATCAACAGGACCTTCTACCCACAGTAGTATAATTTTATCGATCAGATAGCAATATTTAGTACGAACGCAAAAATTTGTTAGTAAAAATAGAAGCCTGCGAATGGGTTCTGTTTGATTAGATCAATTAATCATGCTAGCTGAACTCAACTAGGCACAATGGCAGCAAATATTAACTCAAGACTTGATAAACTGACCGCATTCAACAGGACTGTAAAAATTGTTTCTTGCAACCTGGAAACATGAGTTTTTTTTTTTTTTCCTCTCAATCAGACGTTTTATAAAAAAAAACACTATTACAGCACTAGAGGACACAGACTCGAACACCTAACCTCTGGTCGAGCTAACGAAAGCAAGCTTGTGATGCGAGTGGGGCATTGAGGTGATGGGACGTTGGCGTCACCCATGTTGTAGTATCCTTTGTGGCTAACCTCTAGTCTGCCCGTTCCAAGCCTGAAGTTGAGTCCAGGGACTTGAGCGAAGGCTATGGGTCTCGTGCCTCTTAGAGTGGAAGGCAATGCGTGAGGCTAGAAGCACAAGTTCCATGATTATTATCAGCGATTCCTAGCTTGAACAAAAATTTCAAGTGTGAAGCCTCATCTATTAAATGTTCTTTATCACTGGCCAAATATTTCAAACTATTCTCTGACTTTAAATTCGCTACAAAAGTAATAAAGAGGTTTTTTGTCTTCGACAGTTGTATCGTTGAACAAACTGATGTACATATATTTGAATGAAATGCTAACCAAAACGCACACTGCAGTGATAATAAATGAATTGACAATCTTCAAGCACGGAATCGGTAGGTAATCATTAACTTTATCAAATTGAATACAAAAGAAAAAATGGTTTTACCTGTGTCAACAAAATCAACAGGACCTTTTTACCAGCGGTAGTATAATTTCATAGATCAGATAGTAATATTTAGCACGATAAAATGTTATGATAAACACAAAATTTTGTGAGTAAAATCGAAGCCTGCAACAAGCTCTGCTTGATTAGATCAATCAATCATGCCAGCTGAACTTAACTACGCACAGTGACAAGCCTTTATTACATTTACTTGTTGAGAACGAAATGAGAAAATCTTAGAGGATATGTAAAGCATTTACTGATCCAAGTTTCTTTTCGCTTGGGATCAGATCTAATCCATGTTTAATATCCCGTTTCCGAATCAATATAAATTAAGCCACTAGAGATAACGTCTTAAATTTTGAGGTGAAGGCCCTCCAAAAAAAAAATCTAATCATATAACTCAAGACTTGATAAAATAATCGAGTTCAACAGGAATGTGTAAAAAGGTAGCTTCTTGTGAACTGGAAACATGAGTTCCATGACAGTGAAATTCTTGGTCATTATCAAGCAAAAGCAGGGCTTGAACAAATTTTCAATTGTGAATTAATGGTTCTTTATAACTGGCCAAATATTTCAGCTATTCTATTCTCTGGTTCTAAATCAGCTACAAAAGCAATAAAGAGATTTTCCCTTTTTTTTTTTTTTGGTCTTAGGCAGTTATATAGCTCAACCAAATGATGTACATGAAATATATTTGAATGAAATGTTACAGCCCAACTACTAAGAGCTTGTTTCTTCGACGGTTCCTCTTCATTTCTGTTCTGTTCTTTTACACTCCCTTCAACCTCTCAGTTGCAGCAAAAGTCAAATCATATTGATAACCTGGACCATTTCGGTTGTTATACATCTTCAGGTCTTTTTCATGAAAATAAGGTCCTTAAATGAGTTTCTTTCTGTTTTGTTTCTCCTTTTATGTTCCATATGCAAGTATGTTCATATTGCCTTCTGTTATTTTTTCCCCTCGGACTTGCAGCTATTACCAAAAGTATGAAGCACACTTTTTTGAATTCTGGAAGTTTGTTCTCATTTTGCTTCCAGGGGATTTTGCTTTTTTGGATGACTTCATGTCTGGAATCTGCAGTAATACATGCTTCTGCCAATGAACCCGATGGAGTTGCTTTGCTTGATTTCAGAAGTCCGGTAACTCAGGATCCTCTTCAAGTCATGGCCTCATGGAACAAGTCTGCTCATTTTTGCGGCTGGATTGATGTCACATGCAGCCCATCAAATGGAAGAGTAGTAATTCTGAACCTAGACGGTGAAAAGTTAGTAGGCACCATACCACCTTCCATTGACAACCTTACATTCCTCACCGGAATCAACCTCGAAAATAATAGCTTTCATGGTGAAATTCCTCAAGAGATCGGTCGTCTATTGCGCTTGCAGCATCTCAATTTGACATTCAATTCCTTCTGTGGAAAAATTCCGACCAATCTAACTCATTGTTCAGAACTTAAAAACACTTGGTCTTTCTGGCAATGGGTTTATTGGGCAAATTCCAAACCAACTTGCCTCATTGTCGAAGTTGAGAATTCTGGAACTAGGAGGCAACGACATTACCGGAATCATCCCAACTTGGATAGGTAACATTTCTTCTATTTATGGTCTTTCGTTAGCAGTAAATCATATACAAGGAACCATACCTGATGAACTTGGCAAGCTATCGGACTTGGGATTTTTTCAACTCTATGGAAATTTTCTGTATGGTACGGTTCCTTCTACGATTTAAAATATTTCTTCCATATACTACTTTTCTGTCGCTCAAAACCAGTTGCAAGGACATCTACCACCAAATGTTGGCCTAACTCTTCGTAATTTAAAAATATTTGCTGGTGTTGTTAACAATTTCACCGGATCGATCCCAGTATCATTGTCAAATGCTTCCAAACGCCGGGTAATTGATTTTCTGAAAATGGCCTTATTGGGACCATACCTGAAAATCTTGGAAGGCTTGGAGATTTAATTAGACTGAATTTTGATGATAACAAACTTGGAACAGGTAAAAGTGGTGACCTAAGCTTCTTCAGTTTCTTGACTACTATTTCTACTATAGAAGTATTAGGTCTTGCTGGAAATCGTTTTGAAGAACTGCCAAGCTCCCTAGCCAACCTTTCAGACAAGTTGGAGATTTTTACCATAGGAAGCAATCTGATTTATGGAAGCATCCCTCCTGGGATTGGAAACCTTGTTAATTTGTACTCTCTGGGACTGGAAGGTAACCAGTTAAGTGGTACAATACCTGATGTTGTTGGGAAGCTTCAAAAGCTAGAGGGATTGAACTTGGAGTTTAATAGATTTTCAGGATCGATACCATTTTCACTTGGAAATTTAACTGCATTAACTAGGCTTTTTATGGGAGAGAATAGACTTGAAGGAAGTATACCTCCAAGCCTGGGAAACTGCCAAAATTTGCTTGTACTGAATTTTTCTAGTAATAATCTCTGTGGCAGCATACCTAGAGAGATTGTGGCTCTTTCTTCACTTTCAATTTCTTTGTCCATGTCTAATAACTCTCTGAGTGGCTCAATTCCAGTTGAAGCTGGTAACTTGAACAATCTTGTGGAGTTAGATTTAGCAGAGAATAGACTTTCAGGTGAAATTCCTAGCAGCCTTGCTAGTTGTACGAGTTTACCACGCCTCTATTGGGAAAGCAATGCATTTGAACGGAAATTTCCTTTATCTCTTAAGTCTTTAAGAGGTCTAGAAGAAATAGATCTTTCCCGCAACAATCTGTCCGGTCAAATTCCGGAGTTTCTCAGCAACATTTCATCTCTCAGGCATCTCAATCACTCTTATAATGATTTTGAGGGAGAAGTATCGCAATCAGGCATCTTTGCGAATGCAAGTGCTTTCTCCATTGCTGGAAACAATAGGCTCTGTGGTTGTGTCCAGGACTTGCATTTACCTAAATGCGCTAGAAAAACTCCAGGAAGACGTCTTGCCGTGAGGACAGTAATCTCTATAACAAGTGCAGTCATATTTTTTTATTCTCTTTTGTTCCTTGTCTTCATATTATCTAGTAAGAAACTTGAAAAGTCAATCCAGTGCATCATCCTTTAAGGAATGGCAACTCGGTATGTTTTACTCTGATCTTCTTAAATCAACTAATGGCTTCTCTGAAGAAAATTTGATTGGTTCGGGTAGCTTTGGTAACTTATATAAAGGAATCATCCCCGATGATGGAACATTTGTTGCGATTAAGGTATTAAACCTTCAACAGCAAGGAGCATCCAGGAGTTCTTTGGATGAATGCAATGCCTTGAGAAGCGTGCAACATCGTAACCTCCTCAAGATCATAACTGCCTGCTCTACTGTTGATCATCAATGAAATGACTGATAGGGCAAAACCGGATTTACCGAAAAATACGGAAGCTCAATTTGCAGCCTTTTCACTCCCAACACGTTCAAACGTGATCGAAATGGCACAATAGCACAATAACAATATTAACAACACACAAACATGCTCAAAATAAGCAAGAAGCAGTAA
>JAQSVH010167912.1:0-77738 GCA_029448705.1 Adansonia digitata
AAAAACTGATTTTTGAAACCCCCTAAGCCAAGCATGTTAACCTCAACCAATGAGGATTAGCATGGACTTAGCATTTTTCTTAAAGCTAGCAAAATATCTTGGGGAAAATTAAGTTTTCCAAATCTGGAATCTTCGTTAAACAACCTCAAATCTTCTAATTTTGAAATGAAAATAGTCTTACAACTTTGTTGAGTCAAAACCTTAAATGGTATGATCAACGGGCTGTTTCATCGTCCCAAACTACTCCAGGGCTATGCAAATGAGTTTTTGACGCTCATGCCACTATTTCCCTTCAGTCATAGATGTTCAAACGTCAATAACTCGAGTTTGGACCTGTAGACAAAAAAAATGAGAAATATCTACTACATTGCCTTGTTCCCTATTGGCATCACAACTTTTGCAAATTGAAAAGTCACTTTAAAATCATAAATGATTTTTCATGAATTTTATGATATTTTTCTATCAAAGCATGTCAAATTATCTTTAAAGAAATGCCTTATTCACCCCTGGATCATTCCGAATGAGAGAGTTATGATTTCTCAAGTTTAAACTATCTGAAACCTCTGGAATCCAAACATGTATTCTGGTTGGGCCATTCACGCCCACTAAATGATTTTTCAAAATTTTTCAAACTTTTTTCCTAAAAAGTTCATGAAATTCCCTTTCTAGAAAGGTATTATTTGCAATTTTCTGATACCAAATAAGTCCGAAATGATTTTTCAAATTTTGACACTCCTTGTCCCTCATATGCTTTTCCAACAGTACAATCAATCCGAATTTGAAAGTTTATTCTCTTAGAAAATGACTTTTTGGGATAGTGGGAATATTTTTAAGATGACCCTCATCGAGTCACCTTTCTAACGGCTTCTCATCCACCTTCTAATTCCTTCGAATCAATTTAGAATAAATTTAGGAAGCATGATAGCGCGATGTTGTCCCCTATTTTTGGTTTTGATCAAAATCGAGTTGTTATCCCGAATTTCATCTTAAAACATTCGAATGTCTCTATGTCAACCCGATCAAATTCGAGAACATGCTTTGATCTCTTATTGGCTCGTATCAAGGCACAAACATATTTTACATCTTTATCATCCTTATTCACAGTAAATCTTTTTTCCAAAAATTGCCAAATGCTCACCAATTTTCTAAATCCTGAAGTTTTGTCATCCATGGGGATACTCCAACCCCGCCTTTTCGAAGGGACACTCAAACCCTGTTTTTCAAAATTGTCAAAATAAAAATCTTTCTTTATCAAAATTAATTGTCATCCATGGGGATACTCCAACCCATCTTTCCGAAGGGATACTCCAACCCCGTCTTTCAATTGCAATTAAATCTTCTCCTTCACAGATCTCCATGAATATGTCAAACAAATCTCGTTTAATCAAGAAATCCAGATGCATCTCGAAAATGGTCAATTCGGTTATTCCTAGGTAATTGATGCCAATAGCGAGATAAATTCCTATAGTCCACCCATTTTCTTTATCATTGCATTAAATAATCCATGTTATGTTATTTTATTTATTATCTTACTAACATGATTTCATTGTGAAGATTATTTGCATTCATGTTTTCCAAATGAAATTAAAGGTAATGTTCCATGTGGGTATCTCTCTAGTGCCCAAAGTGGAACATTCTGTTTTCAAAGTAAAATTCAGAGGTCATTTTTATTGAAAATCTCTATATTCCTCATCTCTCTAGAGTGTATATGAGATTAAATCTTTTTCATCAAAACCTGGATTTGTATTTCTATAAGATTCATGCATTAAAAGGGGTTATATCGTAATAATGACAAGTTAAGATCGAAAGAATCGAAATTGAGATAGGACATAGCTAGTAAGGTACCAATTTTGGGCATCGCAAAGAGGTTTGTACCTCATCACCCGTAACCAACTCCGAAACCCAAACGGTGAATCTTTGCATTACGTAGACCAAGAAACGATGTTTTGAGTTTCGTAACTCAGAACATATGTTTCCATAGGCATCCGATGATGCCTAGGCCGAAATGATCAGTGGCAACTCCAAGCATTGACCATTTGGTTATCCAAGACCAATAAGATGAGCGATTCGTCTTATGGTCCATTTCATTGTACCACAAGTCGAGAATCTGTACATTCTCGTTATCATCATAACACCAAAGAATAGTCTCAATTAAGAAGAAATTTCTAAGTCAGAAAAATATTTTAAGTTGTGCGCACCCATTGATCCACAAGGATCCACCCTCAGGGTACGTTGCGACACACGTGAAATCCCTAAAAGGAGTTTTAAACACTATCTCAATCTGGTGTTATATTCCAACTCAGCACCATTTTTAGTAGCCTCAACAAAGTACCCCATAAGTGTGAGCATATGATTTTTTATCAAAGTTCCTACTTTTTGCTTATAATTCATTAAATTTGTAATAGTTGATTGTCTAACCTACTCGACTTAGCTTTTGAACATATCTTTCAAATTATCCATGATTTGTCTAATGGTGACATAGTTCTCATGTTGCTTGTACAAAACATTTAACATGCTAGCTAGTAATAGCAACATGGTCATCAGACTTTTTCCCATGGGTGTAAAGTAAGAAAGCTTGTCCATTAAGTGCATCATGTTGAGGCTTTGGTAGGCAAGGTTCATCAAGAATGAACTTATGTTTCTCATAGCTGAAAACAATTAATAGATTTCTTTTCCAGTCTTTAAAATTATCTCTATTCATTTTGTTATCAGTGAGAATTTGAATAAGAGGTGTAGCCAACATTTTGAACTAACACAAATAAATATATTGAAAACATTATCATCATGCTCAAGCAAATATAAATTAGATATTTAGTAATTAGACATAGATATATATATATTTCTACATTAAATCCTTATAAAAATTATAACATTATGTGGTAGTTTTTGGCATCTATTGTCTTAAGCAATAAGGGGTAATCATAATTTAAACAGAAAAAAAACATGGATCCTATCCAGTTAATAAATATTACCTCAAATCCTCCTAGGTTAAGACATATATTATTAACCATTTATTTGGCCACCAGTTTAATGAATAGAACTCCAAAAGGAGGTTATTATTAAATCAAAACCTGGTCCCTATGCTATTTAAAAACATTGAGGGATGATCTCGAATAGAATATGCCTAAGCATGTTTTCCACATAGGAGATCTAATCTAGTATACCGATGGTAGTTGACCACCTACAGAAAGGTATAGCCAAGGAGGAACTAGCGTGAAGTGTTATCATGCTTTCACATATAGATCAACAATGAAGGCTTTGGGTTTTGTTTGAATCCTTCTCATACTCAATATTTTAAAAGACATGTAAGGTTTTTAATATGCATCATTAATATAAGTCTGAATGGCATTCACCTATTCTATATGGCACGTTATCAGTCATATACATACATCCATCAACAAAACATATAGATGGAAAAAATTTTCACCAACCAAACCATGAACCCATCCTAGAAAATAGAAAAATAAGTTACAAAAAATTTTATCCAAAGTGTACTTTGGGTCTTAAATTTTTTATGCCATTTGCATGCATTAGTTCCTATGTAGGTAAATGTTTTGTTCATATCCGTAAAATATTTAAAAATAACCATATTTATAATCTAATAAAAAATTCAGATTAAAAAATCTATTCTTAAACAGTAATGGGCTTGAGTCCATTATTTGTGAGAATTTCAACAAATAATGCTTGGATAGTCTATAAAGGTCTGAATATTAACCTTTTTTTATGACCTATATAGGCTCGATACCCTGACACTAGGCCTTAAAGAGGCTCGTAGCCGCATTGGGGTTTAAGCTTTATGGCTAACAGGTAACCTTCAGGGGCATGGTCGCACAATAGGGTGAACCCTACCCTACATACCGGAGGTGCGCGGGCCCCTGCTAACCTAACACTATCCCTGGGTATGGCCAAGATGTACCCCTGCTGCTAGGGTTCGCACCATAGCAACACTCTTAACAGCTAGGGTTGCTATGGTTCAAACCCTAGCAGCCTTGGGCTAAGGTTACAGGGTTTTCAAGTTTTTAAGGTTTTCCCAGTATGAATACCTACGTCTAGGAAATCTACAAACCATTAGGCTATTGGTTTCGAATGGAAGTTGTTGATTTTGGATAGCTTTCTAATTATCAGAAAACAAAGAGGTTAATTCAAAAATAATTTACAATCTTTAGATCTCCATATTCTAAGTACAATTTACTTAAAAATTTTAAAAAAAATGAAAAAAACAAACCTATGTGCTGATGATAGACCACATCGAATGATAAACTCGATGAAAACCTGGATACATTAATTCTAAAATCTAAGGGATCATGATCGACAAAAAATAATATATATCATGATAAATAACATAACAGAAATCCTAGAATGCCAACTCTCTAATAATTAAATCCATACATATTTAAGGAGAATTTTGATTAACAGTTTTATGTATATAACATAATCACGACTTGGCTCGATAGCAATTGTTGGGAAATCTTATCAGATGCACAATGGAATTTCTAAAATTTTTTAATTTGATTGTATTAAATCATGTTGTTATATACAATAAAACCATCTTAATCAGTGATCTGAGTTGCAAATCTAAAAGTGCTATCTAAGAATTCATAGATCAGTGTCAAAGCTTCAACCAGCTAACTTTCTCCATAATTTTTCAATTCCTGGATGGTAAAGTGTGTCGGCACTCTTTATCTCGATCAACTCTAGATTTATATGGCTTGATTCTCTTTCATGACCACCTTGTGTCACTAGGTTAAGAATCATGAAATATTGTGATTAGAATCCTTTAGGTGTGGCACCAAAGTTTAAAATAAAACCTAAAGCATAAACATCTTATTTATATTAGATAAAATGATAGCCCTAATTTTAATTTTAATGAAAATAATTATTTTATTCATTCTATAAAAAACCCATATATGGTGCCAACCTTAAAATGGGTTCCCACTATAATTCAGCCCAAACCCTAATGTTTGTAGACAAAATTTTAGCCCAAATTTATTCTATGAAATTTAGCCCATTTAATCTGAATTCTAATTAATTCTAATTAAACAATTAATTTTATTTAGCTTGATAATTTTTCATAACTCCAATTTTAATTTGAAATAAAATCATAACAAATTTATTTGGATGGAAAAATCATGTACTAATTATCAAATTAGAATTAACTATAATAAATAATTAATTTAATCCTAAATTAAAATAAATAAATAAAATTTACTTTTTAAATTTATTTATAATATATTTGATTTATAAGTAAGTATCTAAACAAGACTTAATAGATATTAAATTAATTATATAAATAATTAACTTTCCATATATATTTAATTTAATTTAATTCTTATATTTATCAAAAGACAAGTATAATTAATTTAATTTACTAATTCTTGTCTAAGTAAATATTTAATCAAATTAAATATATATTCTAAATAAATAATAGCAAAAAATCATTTTTATTTATTTATTAAAGAAAACAACCATACTCTTGAAGCGAGTGAATCTAATGTACCACTCACCACAATGTGAATCTTTTGTCTTTAGATATTCTAATCAATATTGAGCTAGTGGAAGGACAATTTGACAATATATAATTGGGCTCCAATAATCTTTGTATTAATTATTCTATCTCGAATAATTAATCACATAATTATTAATCTTAGATCATACCACGAAGATCTCAGACTGCACTACCAATTATATATCGTATTATGTAGGCTTTATAAATAGCCTTTTAGTTAAATGACCTTGTCATTTATGTAATACCCTCATATTATATCTGTGATCAACTTAAGATTAAAAGTCCATTATACCTATTTGATCACCTTATCTTAAAGTTCCATTATATTTTCCATGTGAAAATGATTGTCCATCATATGTGAACAATTTATCATTTGACATACAAATGATTGAAGCCTTATCCATTTTCACTTTGTATAATGCCTTTCCAAAGGATAACCTTAACTCTTTATGGGAGCTATGATTCCATATCTATAAGTAAAGCTCTCATCGAGTATAAGTTATATGCCCAACGAACAAGTCTAGTAGCTTACTACTTAGAGACGTTTTAGCCTTTAGGATGTCAAAGCATATAGTTATAAAAATGAAGTCAATTACTTACTTAGGATTAAGGTAATTATATAATGAACGTCAAAAGTGAATTAATCCTTGTAAATAGACTTATTGATGGATTAATTACACTTTGCTCCAATCCAATATATCACCACCTCTAGGTGATATATATGTCTCTTCATTTAGGAGTCAACTCACTCTAGATAACCAAGACAAGCCTTCTCCCCAATTGGATTAGATGGCATAATAGTCTTCACATGAGTTAATTGCTCACATTAACCCTATAACTGTGGACTATCGATTTAGACTACTCACCTTAAAATGTTGTCTTTCCACATATAAAGCCTATTATATTCAACACTCTAATAGTATAAACATAAGTAGTCAAGGAGTCATGTTTGCTTTAAATTTACTTTAGCGTGCAAATCTAAATGAGGATGGAATAGCAATGATATAATAAAAACTTGAATATATATATATATATAATCAGTTCAAATTAATGAAACACATCAAAATGTCCTTCATCTTGAGAGTATTCCCGAAATGAGCACCAAAGATGTCAAGTTGGGGGTAAAGGCCAACAGATGTACTTTGATTATCTCAAAAAGCAAATTTACTTAAGTATCATCCAAGCAAGAAGCGCAGTAGAAAAAAATTAAAGTCCTACAAATGCAGATTAATCTCATAGGAGAACACAGGCATACTGTACTTTAGTTTTTAGAAGAGGTTAAAAATTAATATGATCAAGTTGGGATTTCTTTGGATGTAATTCCTATATGATTAATGATGTGAATATGTAGTTTATCACAAAGTTAATGGAAAATTTCTGAGTTTGAAATCTTTTGTTAAAGCAAGCGTCCTTACAAATACATTCATTCATATGATACATCATATACATACATGCATACTCATATATAATTATTAATTTCATCAATTCCTAAATAAAATTTAACTTTAGGAGATTTAGAATTTTCTACAATTTCAATATTGCAAATTCAAAGAAACCAACCTGACCACAAACCCACTCATCGGTACCATACTTGATATAGAATGAGAAGAATGCTGAAAACCACTTGGCAAGGCTAGAACGGTTAGAAGCAAGTCAACAGGAATTTCAAAAGGCTGTGATGAAAAAGTAAGAAGAATTGAAACTACAAATCGCTGGAATGATGGAATTACTTATGGCTAGAGAGCCAGCTTACCGATAATAGAAAATGTCATTGATACTCTTACCGAGGTATTTGAAAGGTACAACCTAAAAGATAACTTGTTAACATTCAAGATACACAGTCAGTAGGCCTACAAAATGTGCAACTAGCCAACACCCAAAATATACCTCCGTCACCAGCCATCCACATTAATCTTGACACCCTAACCAAGGATAGATGTAAGAATAGCAATCACTAAAGAAGAGTTAATAGGTCCTAGTATTGATGAGGAGAAAAGGCACAAACAAAAAAGCAAGGAGCAAGTTGAAACAAAGAGTGAAAATGGAAAATTATGACTCTTTAAAAGAAGACTAAATGCTATAGGAGGGGCTAAATTGTATTACAGTATTGATGTTGAAAATATTAGATTGGTACCAAATCTAGCCTTTTAGCCAAAATTTAAAATGCTTGAATTTAAAAAGTACAAGGATGCTACATCCCATTAGGCACATATGAAGATATTCATTTGAATAATGGTCAGATATGCTTAGAATAACAAGCTTTTGATTAACTGCTTTCCAGAAAGCTTATCAGATCAACACTTGATGGTAAAAGAATCTGAGCTGTATCCAGATTCATTATTCAACCAATTTGGCAAATGTATTTTTGCAACAGTATATACATATGGCTAAATGGATACCAGATAAGCTAACTCTAGAAAACATGGAAAAGAAATTTATTAAATCCTTTAAAGAATATGCACAGAGGTGGAGAGATATATAGCCTCTCAAGTTTAAGCTCCGTTGACAAAGAAATAGACTAAAATATTGTTCATAAATACTCTTTGCCCTTTCTACTTTTATAAGTTGGTAAGGAATGCAACCAAGAACTTTGTCGACCTTATCATATTAGGAAAAATGATTGCGATAGCTGTGAAAGCAAAAAAAATCATAAGTAATGACTTTTCCACTAAAAAAAAGTAGGACCTGACAAAAAAAAGAAACCCTTCTGTTAATTTTACTAGACATCCTTACCTCTAAAGACCTTGCCCTTGTTAACAAAACCAAGGTCAATAGTCTCAAAATAGTTATTCTTTTAATGCACCTTGAACTCTTACTCTATCAACCTGGTAAACCATCATCCTAAATTTGCATCTCCAACATCAAACTAGGCCTAATACCAATCAACCAGTCTAAAAAACCAATCACCTTAAACTACATAATGAGCATTTTCTTTATTCTTATAAGAAAATATTTGACAAACTTTATGAAGTTTTATTAGTAGCTCCCATTTTTGCCAAACCATACAATAGTGATTTTTCCAACTAGTACAATCTGAATACCCACTGCGAGTATCATGCGGTGGCTGATCACTAAATCCAGAATTTTTCAACTTTTAATAAAAAAGTCTAGAGTCTTATTGAGGCAAGCGCTTTTTAAATTCAATAATGCTCTAGGACCTAATGTTCCAACAAATCCTTTACCTAATAATCTTGAGCTTAGAATTAATGCTTTAATTGCTAAAAAAGAGCAATTGATGAAAACAAATGTTTAAAAGGTCAGAACCCTAACAGATAATACCGTGATGTTCTCAATTTTTTTGCATGACATGATATGACTTAAAAACGAAAGGGAAAATAGCTCACCTTTGGATTATCTGTTGATTAGGATTTGAATTAAGCATGATAGAGTAAAGTCAAAGGGGACCATTAGACGGATCACTCATTCAACCAGTCTTGGATGGTTGTTATGAAATAACAATGACTAGGAGTCACCTTAATTGTTTTAGGCTAGGTATGATCTGATACCTATTAAAACTAGTGGTGAGTTATGAAACTTGAAACATTGATTTTATGGCCTGCGTATGCTAGAGTTCATTTTAAAGGGGTGCAAGAGTTAGCTACGCATGAGGAAGGATTAGTACCTCCAGGATACCTAAAATTGGTACCATCTAACCATAAATTATCAAATTTTGACTTTTCTCTATTTTTCATGCGATCATTATTTATGTGTAATCCCCTTCTTATGAATACAAATTTTTAAATATTAAATCTAGGTTTTTGTGATAAATGTTTAATTAATATCTTTCTATGTAACCAAGGAGGAAGATAAACATAGAGGATTTGGTAAAATAAGATTCAAATTGATTTCAAAGAGCATACTTTACGTCAAGCACTGAAGGGATACTGATGTAGATCATTGCCTTGGGTTTAGTGAAATTCGATTTTTTTGAACACATGAATGCTAATCATCATGAGAAAGGAAAATGGTTAGTAAGACATAAAGAAATATCATAAAAGTTGCATTAAAAATGAATGCATGGAAACAAAAAAGGAAGGATGGTCGAGATGTATCTTGTAATTAACCTTGTTATTGATGAATAATCGATTTCAATTTTGAGGGATATTTAGATTCAGTGGCTGTCTTAGGCGTAAAAAGGTTGATAAAAGGTCTAAGATACCCATGGAAGAGAAAACTTAAATTTTTTATGTATTTTTGAAAAACAAGGTTAGAGTATCCACTTAGAGAAAACAGGGTTAGAGTATCCCTTTAAAAAAAGGATTTAAGTGTCCGCTCTGAAAAAATTGAGTGATTTTTGAAAATTAGATTTTCGATATTTTTCTTGAAGAAATAAGATTTTAAAATAAAAAATTAATTTTTTTAAATATGAAAGGGAAATTAATTTTGAAAATGTTTTTGTGTTTTGATCTAAGCCTAAAGGGACCTATGTTGCGACTCATACCATGGGGAAACTATTAAATATATTTTGAGTCATTCAAGTGACTAGAAAAGATAGTTTGAGAAAATCTAAGTAAATTTTCTTAAGTTTAGTAAAAACAAGGTACAGCATCACGTTATTCATTTTCACGAATTTATTTCGGTTTGGTTCGATGGTTTCTAATGGCAAACAAGGTACCATTGTAAGGTAACTCAATAAGGATTAATGTAAAAATATTCCAAAAATCTTAAAAATCATTTTCTAGGTGGAATTAATTTTTGAAAATGGGTTTAAGTCAGCATTGATAGCAAGTGCCAGAAAAAAGGAGCAGTGAAATTTGAAAAATAATCTCAGACTCGTTTGGAATCATTAAATCATGAACAATACCATTTTAGAAAGAGAAATCTCTAAATTTTTCAAGAAAAATGTTTAAAAATCCAAAAAAGTTGTTTGATTGATTAAAATTGCCTAAATAGAATATGAATCGCTGATCTAATGGTTTCGAGTAGTAAAGGTTTGAAAAATAATAATTTCTAGGTCTAAAACAATCCAAGAACAAAGGAAGCATCGTTGTAAAGACAATTTGAAGCCTTTTGCAGAAAAAATACTACAAAATTGCATAAGAATTATTTTGAGTTCGAAAATAATTTTTCAAATAGGGATCATTATATTGCCAATAGTGAAACAAGGGTTTCTTTGGGTTAAAGCTTTTATGGTCTCATGCTAAACCGTTGGACATATGAATGTCTAATCACTACGGTCCATGGCAGTGAAGTAATGGACTAATATAGCTACCGTAGAGTAGGCCGCCGAACCATCTCCTATCTAAACCAATAATAATGATAGGCTTCGAATAAGGCTTAAACTAAATATTTGAAAGCATTTTTTAATTTTGATTAAAACAAAATTTAATTTTCCTAATGAGGCCATGATATATCCTTAAGATTGGAGAATTAATATATTAAAAACCTTAAATCCATGCTAATCCCTATTGGTCGAGGTTAGTATATACTCAACTTGGGTTTTCTTTGACAACAAATTTTTACGAACATCCCAAATGCACTTCGATAAACATATGACGAACTAAACAAGATGAAGATATAAAACATGAACAATCACTTAAAATAGCAAATTCTCCATGTACTTTAAGAAGGAAATCATGGTGAAAATGCATCTCAAGGTATGGTCAAGATCAAAAAATGCTAGGTTAAGCATTCATACGTGAAATGAGCATTTCAAGGTGAAGAAACATGGTAAGAAATGCTTAAGCAGATGTTGTTTTAATGTTAACAAGAGATATGGCATTCTAGTTCATCAAAAAACCATTGAAGCACTAAAAAAAAATCAAAATCTTATGGCTACCACAAACAATGGCACAATACTACATGGAAGCCTTAGTAGGGTCATGGAAACATGGAGATTCACTAAGAAGATGATGATGAAGAAAAACAAAAAATTGAAAAAAAAAAGATAGAAAATATACCCCAATAGAAGCTTAAATTCCTAGCTATATCCTTAAACAACAATCTAGCAACTTATAACTTAATTTTTTTCCTCTTCTTTGCTATGGTTTAACAACAAAAGGATAAAAGAAAAGACCTTTTGATTATGGTGGCTATGAAGGATAATTGTTAGGGTAGAGAAGAGAGAAATGAGAAATTTTGGAAGGGTTTTTAGAAAGATGGAAAAGAAGCTATGAGAATAAAATTTCTGGGAGAGCTTGAGGATTTTTTTATGGCTGATGTGAAAAAAGTTTTTCTTTCAACCTAGTAAAAATTAGATTATATAGTGGATAATTTTAACGACTAAGATAACTTAGCAATGAAGGTATAGATTTATTTGGCATGTACAATATGATGACTCATTGTAACACAGTGAAACCTTTCAGTATTTCATTAGTTAATCATAATTCAAGCAAACAAAGAAAACCATGCATTAGCTGATCAAATAAGTAATCTCCAGTTTGTCTTTCATGAAATACCTTTATGCTAAGCTCAATAGGCTTTTCCAAAATGTGTTAATACAGTGTTTAAAACTCAAAAATTAAATCCACATGATTTGTACAAAGTTATGTCTAATATTGGATGATTTTTGAGGCCAACATTGTGACCAAATTTGAGTTTTCGAAGTCATGGCACAAAAAATATCTCTAATTAGGCTAAAAATAGCTGTGTATCGATACATTAAGCAAAAAAAAAACTCATAATGTATCGATACTTTGAATTTGGTATCGATACAGAGCATGGGGCATCGATACCAGCAAGCTTATATCAATACGAAGCTTGCTATATTGTTACATGCACTCTTATATGATATAGATAATCAACTCAAGGTTAAAAATTCCATTTTACCTACTTGATCACCTTGTCTTAAAGTTCCATTATACTCTTTACGTGAAAATAATTGTCCACCATATGTGAATAGTTTGTCATTTGAAATACAGATGACTAAGGTCTCATCCATTTTCACTATACATTATAATGCCTTTTAAAAGGATAACCTTAACTCTTTATGGGAGCAATGATTCCATATCTATAAGTAAAGCTATCATCGAGTATAAGTCATACACCGAATGAACTGGTTTAATAGCTTACTACTTCGAGATGCTTGAGCCTTTGGAGCATCAAAGTATACAAGTTATGCACATGAGTTATTACTTATTCGGGATTAAGGTCATTACACAATGAATGTCTTAAGTGAATTAATACATGTAAATGAACATATTGATGGATTAATTGCACTTTGGTCCAGTCTAATACACCACTTCTAGGTAATATATCTAAGTCTCTACTTAAAAGTCAAATTGCTCCAAAAGACCAAGACAAGCCATCTCTTCAATTGAATTTAGATGACATAATAGTCTTAATATAAGTTAATTGCTCACATTAACCCATAGACTATGGACTACGAAAAACTTGAATTTATATATAAATAATTTGTTCAAATTAATGAGATACATTAAAATGTCTTTCATCCTTAGGGCATTCCTAATAATTTCCCACTTTCCCTAAAGGAGTAAATGAGTCATGTCTCATATCTCGATACACTCAAACATGCCTTTTAAAACTCCTAACCACTAGAGTTTTAATAAAAGGATCATCAACATTGTCCTTGGATGTAATTCTATAAACATCAAGAACTCTTTCTATCACCAGCTTTTTTATAATACGGTATTTCCTATCTATATGTTTTATCCTTCTATGGTGCCTAGATTCCTTGGTATTTGTTACTGTTACACTATTATCATAATAAAGTCTAATCAGTTTATCTATACCAGGAATTACTTTAAGGTCTTTAAGGAACCTATAAAGCCAAGTCACTTCTTTAGACACTTCAAAAGCAACCACATATTTAGCTTCCATTATGGAGACAACTGTGCAAGTTTGTTCTACACTTCTCCACATAACGGTGCCTTCTTCTAAGACAAAAACAGATTCAAAAGTAGATTTCCTTAAATCCTACAAGTTTAGAAGTCTGAACCCATATATCCCATAGGTTTTAGGTCATTTTTAGAATATACCAACATAGAGTTCCTTATTGTCTAAAGATACATTAGTATATGCTTTATGGCTTGCTATTGCTTATTAGCAGGGTTTATTGATATCAATTTATAATACCGATCGCATAACAAATATCTAGTCTTGTGCAAAGCATAACATACATGAGGCTACCGATAGCAGATACATAAGGGATTTTTTTCATGCGCTCCCTTTCTTTAGATGTCGTAGGGTAATCATCTAATGAAATAGTGAATCCTACCATAAAAGGTTATGAACATTTCTTGGCATCTTGCATTTCATACCTTTTAACAATTTTGTCAACATATAAAGCTTGGGACACAACTATCATTATGTTCTTTCTATCTCGAAAGAGAAGCATGACTAGAACATAATTAGCTTCCCCTAAATCTTTCATATGAAACTGTTGTGACAACTAGAGTTTGACCAATGACAAGTTCTCTACATCATTCCTAATGAGTAATATGTCATCGATGTATAAGACTAGAAAAACCATTTTGCCTTCTTAAATACATTTATAAATGCAATATTCATCAATGTTTTGCTCAAATCCAAAGACCTTATTGCTTAGGTAAATCTTTGGCTCCATAAGCGTGAGGCTTGCTTTAATTCATAAATGGATCTGAGCAACTTGCAAACTTTTACTTCTTAGTCTTTTACTACAAACCCATCTAGTTGCATCATATAGATGCTCTCATCAAGATGGCCATTCAAGAATGTAGTCTTGACATCCATTTGCCAAATCTCATAATCGAGAGCCACAATAATAGATAAAAGAATATGAATGGACTCAGCATTACAATAGGTGAAAAGCTTTTATTGTAGTCAATATTAACCTTTTTACACGTACCATCTTTGCTACTAGTCTAGCTTTCAAGGTTTCAACCTTTCCTTCAACATTCTTTTTTTTCTTGTAAATCCATTTACAACCTATGCATTTTACCCCTTCCAAAAGGTTTATAAGCTACCAGACCAAATTAGATTCCATTGAATCCATCTTAGTGTTCATAGCCTTTGCTACAGCATTGAATAAACACCACTCATAGCTTCTTCATAGGTAACTAGATCATTTTTATACTCTATGGCCTTAGATTGATAAATCGCAGCATTATATTTGAAGAAATCAGGTTTCTTAAAAACCCTCCCACTATAACGAAGCTCTCTAGGTGTTTGATCATTTGAATGTCTTTCCTTTGAACTTGGAATAGAATTCAAGACCTAAATCTCTAGAGCAATTTCATCTCTTAACAGTTCTTTGAGCACCACTTTACTTCAAGGCTCAAAGTCATTCATGTGACTCTCCTCAAGGAAGGTTGCATGAGTTGATATATGACTTTCTATTCCTTCAGGATATAAAATAGTCCTCTATTTTTTCCCTTGGGATACCTTACAACTATTTATAATTCTGAATGGGATTCCAACATCTTTGCTTCTTTATCCAATAATGTATCAGCCACCCCATATTTTTATATATCCAGGGTAGAGTTTTTTTACCCTTTCATAACTTGTATGGAGTTTTAGGAATTGACTTACTTGGAACTTGATTCAAAATGTAACATGTTGTTTGTAATGCATATCCCTAAAAAGATATTAAGAGTTTTAAATAACTCATCATGGATTATACCATATCCAATAAGGTCTTATTTTTTCTCTTTGCTACACCATTCTATTATGGAGTACCTGGTGTAGTTGACTGGGATGAAATCTCATTCTCTACTAGATGTCCTAGAAATTAATCAAAGAGGTACTGACCACTTAGATCAAAGTGTCTTAATAGATTTACCAAATTGTTTTTCCACTTCCACATAATACTCTTTGAATTTATGAAAGGTTTCACTCTTGTGGTGCATTAGGCACACATATTCAAACCTTGAGTGATCATCTACGAATGATACATAGTACTCATACTCTCCTCCTGCATTGATCTTCATGTGGCCACATGCATCAGTGTGTATAGTTTTTAAAAGTTCTTCAACCATTGTACCTTTTGCTCTAAAAAACCTCTTATTCATTTTACCTTCAATATAAGAATGAAATTAGGAAAAACATACCACTTTTAGGGATTCTAATTGATTATATCCAATATTTGATTCATTTCTTGGCTAATATGACCAAGTCTTAAATGCCAAAGGTATGCCTCATTACAGTGAAAAGTTTTTAACCTTTTAGAGCTATTCATTAATTTAGTGTCAAGCAGTGAGTACATCTTTGGTTTGATCAAATAAAGATTACCATCCATTCTTCCAGAACAGATAAAAGACTCATTTCTATGAATTACTACAATTTTACTAAAAGAAACTAAATAAGAATCTTTAATTAAACGAGTGACTAAAATAAGGTTCCTCTTAAAACTAGGAACATAAAAATAGTCTTTTAACAAAATAAATCTAAATTCATCAAAAAGATGTATATCTCCCACTACTTTTACTAGCAACATGCTCATACTACCTATTCCTAATGAGAGGTTCTAGTCAAGCAAACTTTTCATTTCCTTGAACAAGGATAAAGAAACACAAACACTATTATTGGCTCCAAAATTAATAAACGATTTGTTTTTTGAATCTTCCACTAAATAAGCTTCAAGGTAAAGAATATCCTTACCTTCCTTACCTTTAGATGTTAGGGATTCCTTGCAACTCTTCTTAAAGTGACCACCATTTCCATAATAGAAGCATTTTAACTTCTTAAGGTCATTTGGCTTTTTTTTTTTTACCTTCAAATGAAGAAGGAGTAAAAGACTTAGAAGCCCCTTACTTCTTGGAGTTTTGCTTCTTTTTTTTCTTATTTTCCCAGAATTAGAATTAGAAACAATAGCTAGATTTGCCTCTACATTGGGTTGATGGCCATTATTAAGCATGAGCTTATAGGCCCGTAACTCCCTCATGAGCTTAGTGAGACCTAACTCTTTGCTTCCTAGATTATACGCAGCCTAACAGCTTGCAAAATTCCTACAAAACGTTTTACACACCATCTCAATCTGAGTGATGTATTCTAACTCAACACCATTTTCAGTAGCTTCAGCAAGGTATTTATAAGCATGAGTATATGATCCTCTACCGGAGTTTCTACTTTTTGTTTACAGTTCGTTAAAATTGTAATAGCGGATTATCTAGTCAACTTAACTTAGCCTCCAAACATATCTTTCAAATTGTCCATGGTCTGTCTAGCAGTGACATAGTACTCATTTTTGTTTTTGCAAAGCATTTAATATTCCAGTCAGTGGATGGCAACATGCTATCTCTTGGACTCTTTTCAGTTAGTGTAAAGTAAGAAAGCCTATTGATTAAGTTCATCATATGGAGGCTTAGGTAGGCAACGTTTGTCAAGTATGAACTTGTTTCT
Source organism: Adansonia digitata (assembly GCA_029448705.1). Taxonomy (NCBI): domain Eukaryota; kingdom Viridiplantae; phylum Streptophyta; class Magnoliopsida; order Malvales; family Malvaceae; genus Adansonia; species Adansonia digitata. The sequence goes on from JAQSVH010167912.1 coordinate 16,784, forward strand.
CCCAGCTAAGAACGATTAACAGATTTCTTTTCTAGTATTTAAATTATCTCCATTTAATTTATTATTAGTGAAAAGAATAAGAAGTGTAGGTGACATTTTGAATTGAAACAAATAAATATATTAAAAAACATTATAATCATGTTCAAGCAAATATAAATAATATATTTAGCAGTTAAACATAGATATATATATGTTTCTACTTTAAATCCTTAAAAAAATGTAGCATTACAATGGTAATTTTTAGCACCTATTTTCTTAAGCCATTGAGGGTGATTATAATTCAAATAGCCAAAAACATGGATTCCATCCAGTTAATATATATTACCTTAAATCCTCCTATGTTAGGACATATATTAATAACTATTTATTTGGCCACTAGTTTAATTGACAAAGCTCCAAGGGAGCTTATTATTAAACTAGTCTTAAGTGTATAACCATTATTTATGAAACCTGATCCATGCGTTATTCACGTCATTGAGGGATGATCTCGTATGGCAGATGCTTAGCACATTTTCCATATAGGAGATGCAATCTTGTAAACAAGTCATGGTTAACCACCTATCAAGGGGTATGGCTAGGGCAAAATTGACACAAGATGTTACCATGATTTCATATGTAAATCAATAATGGAGGCCTTAGGTTTTGTTTGAAACCCTCTACCACTTAATATTTTAAAAAACATACAAGGTTTTTAACATGCATGATTAACATAAGTTTGAGTGGTATTCACCTATTTTATATGGCATGTTATCAATCATATACATACATCTATTAACTAAACATATAGATGAAAAAAATATTAATGAATCAAACCTTGATCCCATCCTAGAAAATAAAAAAGAATAAGATTACAAAAAATTTCATTCAAAGCACACTTTGGGTCTTGAATTTTTTGCTCAAACTTTATTTATCAGTTTTTGTCCATGTAATTTGTTTGTTTATATCCATAAAATATTTAAAAATAACCATATTTATAATCTGATAAAAAATCTAGATTAAAACATTTATCCTTTAACAGTTATAGGCATGAGCCTATTGTTCATGAAAATTTTTAACAAATAATGGTTAGAAAATCTATTGGGGTATGAATTTGGATTTTCTCACGGCTCACATAGGCTTGATACCCTAACACTAGGTCATAGATAGGCCTGAACTGTCTTCAGGGTTTAAGCCCTGGTGGCATAACAAGCCACCCCTGGGCATGTGGCCATATACCTTGGTGCACAAGTGCTCGGGCTAGTAGGTGCACTGCCAAGTGCCTACCTTGGGGTGCGCTAGCACCTAGCTACATAGCTAGAGCGCTTGCCTCAGCCGCATAGTGTTCTAGCCAGGTGTGCACCCATGCAGCCAAGGTATGTGCGCACTTGGCCTTCCGCTTACTAAGGTGGGTAGACATGTGCCCCATATTCACAAGGTACACGTGACAACCTATTAGGGTGCATAGGTGTGCACCCCGCACACTCACAGGTGCACACACGCGCTAGCCCCATCCCCTTATATGGTTTAGTTGCACCCCTGCTACTAGGGTTTACACCAGAGCAGCACCATTGCTAGTTAGGGCTATTAGGATTCGAACCTCAGCAGCCTCGAGTTAGTGTTATTAGGTTCTTAAGTTTTCAGGGTTTTTCCAATGTGAATACTTATGCTTAGGAAATCTGCACACCATCAAGCTGCTAGTTCTAGATAGAAGCTATTGATTTCGAGTAACTTTCTAGTTATTCGAAAACAAATACGGTCTTCAGATTTTTATCTTCCAAGTACAATTTGCTTAAAAATTTTAAAAAAATAAAAAAACAAACATATATGGTGATGATAGACCACATATAACTATAAACCCAAAAAAACCTAGATACATCAATTTTAAAATCTAAAGGATCATGATTGGCAAAATATAAGATATATATCATGATAAACAGCAAAATAGAAATCCTAAAGTGCCAACTCTCTATAATTAAATCCATACATATTTAAAGAATTTAGATTAAAAGTTTTATGTATATAACATAATCACGATCAAGCTTAGATACCAATTATTGGAAAAATTGATTAGATACACAATGGAATTTTAAAATTTTTTTGAATCTAATCGTATTAAATCACGTTGTTATATATAATAAAACCATTTTAATCAATTACCTAAGTCGCAAAACTGTAGATGCCGTCCACAAATTCCTAGATCCATGTGAAAGCTTTAACCAACAAGCCTTCTCGACTATTCTCCATTTCCTTGATGGTAAAGTATATGGGCATTTTTTTGTCTCGATCAACTTCGGATTTGTATGGCTTGATTTTCTTAATAACCACTTTGTGCCACTAGGTTTAGAATCATGAGATGTTTTGATTAGAAACCTCCTAGTGTAGGGCCAAAGTCTAAAGCAAAACCTTAAGCATAAACCTGTTGTTTATATCAGATAACAAGGTAGCCCAAATTTTAATTTTAATATTAATTAAAATAATTATTTTATTTAATTCCATAAAAAAACCCATATGTGGTGCCAACCCTAGTATAGGTGCCAACTATAATTTGGCCTAAACCTTAGTGTCCATAGATAAAATTTTAGCCCAAACTTATTTTATGAAATTTAGCTTGTTCACTCTGAATACTAATTAATTCTAATTTAATTGTTAATTTTATTTAGCCCAATAATTTTCCATAGCTCCAATTCTAATTTAAAATAAAATGATGGTAATTTTATTAAAATAGAATAATTATGTACTAATTAGCAAGATAAAATTAAATATAATAAAATAATTAATTTAAGCACAAATTAAAATAAATAAATAAAATAAAATATTTAATTTATTTAGAATATTATTCATATTTAATTATAAATAAATATTTAAACAAGACTTGATAGTTATTAAATTAATTATATAAATAATTAATTTTCCATATCTATTTAATTCAAATTAATTCTTATAGGTTTATCAAAAGATAAATATAATTAATTTAAATTACTAATTCTTGTCTAAATAAATCTTTAATCAAATTAAATGTATATTCTAAATAAATAATACCAAAAAATCATTTTAATTTATTTGCTGAAGAAAACAACTACACTCTTGAAGTGAGTGAATCCAACGTACAACTTCATCATATTAAGAGTCTACCATCTCCTTATATTTTTATCAATAACCAACCATTAAGGAATTATACTGAGCTAGTGGAAAGACCAATTGTGTATATTAGACTCCAATAATCTATGTATTAATTATTCTATCCCTAATAATTAATCACATAATCATTAATCGCAGAGTCTACCACTAAAGACCTGGGACTACACTCCCAATTATATACTATGTTACATAAACTTTATATATAGCCTTTTAGTCCAACGACCTTGTCATTTGTGCAACACCCTCATGTGATATCTGTGATCAACTTAAGGTTAAAGGTCCATTTTACTTACTTGATTACCTTGCCTTAAAGTTCCATCCATGTGAAAATAATTACCGACCATATATGAATAATTTATCATTTGACATGCAAATGGCTGAGGCCTCATTTATTTTTAGTATACCATATAATGCCTTTCAGGAGGATAACCTTAACTCTTTATGGAAGCTATATTCCATATCTTTAAGTAAGGCTTCCATCGAGTATAAGTCATATGCCTAATGAACCGGTGTAGCTTACTACTTCAAGATGCTTTAGCCTTTGGAACATAAAAGCATACATATTATACACTAGACTCAATTAAACAGACTTATTGATGGATTAATTGCACTTTGGTCTAGTCTAATATATCACCACCTGGAGGTAATATATCTATGTCTCTACTTAAAAGTCAAATTGCTCCAAATGACTGAGACAAGCCATCTCCCTCTTGGATTTAGATGACATAAGTATCCTAACATGAGTTAATTGCTCACATTAACCCCATATACTATGGATGATTGATTTAAACTACTTTAAAATGTTGTTTTTTTGTGTATAAATTCGTTATATGCAACATTGTAACGATATAAACACAAGCAGTTAATCCGCCATATTTGCTTACATTTGCTTTCACATGTAAATCTAAATAAGGACAGAAATAGCAATAATATAATGGAAACTTGAATATATATAAGTAATCAGTTCAAATTAATGAAATAAATTAAAATGTCTTTCGTCCTTAGGGCATTCCTAACAATGCCATGCCAAGGAAATACATCCTTGGTATTGAATAAGGTTCTGGGCAATCTTAGCAAGGCTTTCACGAATGGTGTTCACCTCCTTGTCTTTGCCTTTGGCAATAGACTTTTTGGTAGAGCTAGAGAATTCCCCTTCTGACATCTTATCAGTCTTTATGGCATTGTTAATTTTTTCTTTAGATATCACCATATTAGCAAAATTCTTTGCAGCATTCCTCACTAACTTCTTATAGTGAGATATTCGTAGAGTGTTGGCAAACATGAATGTCATTTCTTTTTTAGTTAGTGGAGGGTGAACCTAGGTGGCCTCTTCTTGCCACCTTTAGGTGTACTACCTAAAGTTTTCAATAGCTTTCTTTTGCATGTTCAATAGAGAAAAAAATCTAAAGCCCAATCAGATACATGCTTAAACTAATCAAGGAAAGCTTGAGCCAAATCACCTATGACTGAATTTTGATTAGGTTAAGCTCCATATACCATCATACAACTACTCCAGTTAAGTAGTTTTGAAAACAATATATTATTATTTTCTCATTGTTTTCATTCTAGCCATCTTCTGGCAATACATATAGATATGTACAATAGCACATGTGGTCCTATTATCTTTATCAAAATCTGGTACTTTAAACTTGTGTGAGATAACAAGGTTTGAAACTAGGCCTAAGATTTTGGCATCCATAATTCCAAACTTATCGCTCCCTTATATAGCATTAAGACATTTTTCCAATAACTTGTACTTAGTTTCATTTTCAATAACCTTAGCAAACTTTAAGCTAACTTTTTTTTCTTGTTCCATTTTCTTCTGAAAGTTTGAAACTAAAGGATTTACCAGTAATGATTCTATATTCATGCCACAATATCCCTGAACTAGATTTAGTGCTACATAGGGTTTATATAGATGAATGGTTAAGTAGGTGGAATCAGTGCTACTAAGGGTGATTGTACTTGGGATGCTTATTTAAAAGTGTTGGTGACTTTAATCCCCCTTCATTCAAATTAAGCTCAAGATTGGCTGGCTCTACCTTTATCAGCGGTATTTGTTTGGCCTTTATCCTTTAGGGCAGTAGTAAGTAGTTTTGTTAATTCAGCAACTTAATTTTATAATTCATCAATCTTACGATGCATTTGTTCCTAGGCTTATTGATGCATAATTTTAAGCCTTTCAATGTGCTACTAATGATCGTTCTTTATTGCTTTCTGATGCAAATGGGTATTGTACCAATGTTAAGTGTTTGATTTCATGTTTTGAAGAACTTTGCACTTTAGAGTGAAGCTGTATTAGACTTATTAACATGATGAGTATGATATATGCACGAATGAGGATGAAATCATATGCATCTGATAATATTATGGAAAAAATATAATTAAGCAAATTAAATCATCTGTGCAAATGCAAGAGACAGTTGGATTTTCAACAAATTTAGAATAAGTATCTTTTACTCGAGCAAAACATTAATTAAAACCCATCAAGTTTGGAAGTAATCATGTCTGAAAATATCGTAAGCTATTACATTTTTTATTACAAGTTTTAGAAAGTTCAACAGCTCTTATCCACTATCTCATGTGAGAATAAAGTCTCGCTTCATAAATCTAGCTAATTCGATAATGTCATCTATTCTAGTTTGAACAATGCAAATCTGATCAATAAGGTTCTAAAAACATTCTCTATGCTCTGATCAAGATTAGTTAGCCAAGATCCAATTATGGTGTAATTCTTTAGAAGTATTAGACAATCTCTCAACTTGATCTTGCTAGGCCTAAAAAGTATGCTCTGACTCCTGAACCGTTGTAGTCAAAGCTTTATTCTCAATTTTTCCCTTTTAAAGAACTTGTACTTTAGCTTTTGCTTTTTTTTTTTTTTGGATAAACTAATGTAATTGTGCAAGTCGAGTTCTTCTAGAGTAGTCTTGGCTTGGGCCTTCCAAGCTTTTAAGTCATTGGCAAGAAAGACAAGTTCATCTTTCTATTCGACTGAGGATTTACTGATTCCTCGATATTTCTTTGCCTTTTAAAGTGCCGTGTAGTTTTCTTTTCAAGTCTTGAAAATCTTTATTAATGGTATTTTTCATCTTGACAAAGTCATGTATCCACCCCTATTAGACTTGATATTTATGCTCCTATGGCTCTTCTCTTCATGTAACTAATGAATTTTTTAAATGCAAGTACCTTTTTCTTGTGCAAACCCATGCTTTAAGATGTCAACCTTAGATGGAAGGTTATTTGTCAAAATATAAGGGATTCCCTTTGTAGCTGACAATATAGTGTCATAAACTTGCCTAACTATTCAATCTTCATAGGTTAAACTCACTGTTTTCTCTCTTTGCATATGATTTAGTAGGTCTTTCACCATGCGTGAAAGATATTTGGCACTTGGCTTGTGTAACCATCCCCTCAATATTCAAAATCTAGTGTACAAAGCTCAAGAGTGACAAAAACAAACTATCGACAATCAAATTGTTGTAAAGCCATAAGTAGAGCATAATTGATGCTTCCCCATACACCATTAAGAGGCACCCTATGAAATGGTTTGCATTTATGCATAATCAGGCCATAAATGATCCATGGAATTGTACAAGTCACTTCTTTGGCATTCAAATCTTAGAAATTTGGAATCCATCGATTTTTGATAGAATCTTGTAGCCACTCTTTTCCAAAAATTTGGTGAGAGGACTAACATTCGGCATGTATGGCTATAGTGGTCTCTTACCTGAAAAATGACTAAAAAGCTACACATAGAAAATTGATGAGCATTTGATGAAGTGTGCTTTACCTCTTTCTCTACCAAAATTTAAGGACCAAATAGTCTTTGCTAAGATGGCAAGAGTAGGATTGATACAAACTAGTTTTAAACAAATATTTACCCTTGCAACCTTTATGTGTCCTAAAGCCCTTGAAAAATGATCAAACTATAGATTGCCAATGCAAAAGAATCATGAATCTTCTTGTCTGACTGAGTACTCATTGCAGATTTTAAACTATCCCGTGCAATACACACACTATTCTCAATATGACTAGATGTAAGTCTGCCCAGTGCTCTCTAACTTTGAGCATATTGGCCAACATCTTCTTAAAGGGTACCAGTTTTACTGACTTGGAGTGAATTTTATCGAATTGGGCCTTTCTAATAATAAGTATGGCTATATAATCTTCTATAGTAGGGTCTAAATCATACTTGTTGAAAGTGAAACACCTATATACGGAATTCTAAAATTACATCATGAAGCATAGTTTTGAAGTTGACTTTAACTTGAATCAGTAGAGCAATATCCTCATAAGCTTCTGTAAAGATTGCTTCATCAGTCTTATCCTAACCATTCCATACATCTCTCAAATTCTGAAGATTAAACTACCTAAAAATCATTTCAGCTTGTTCTGGGATCTTTAAGATACATTCGGGCTGAAAACTATCCCTATTTTTTTCTATTCTCTTTCTGACTCGATTTGACTGTCTTAAAATCTTCAAAACCTTCAGTTAATGCTTGTGCCATGATAAGGCACTTTTGTATGGACACTACACCTAAAACCAGCTATCTCGAGATGATATAACATTATGCATGTAGTAAAAACAAACAATAAAAGAAACACTAAATTAGTAATGTATAATAAAAATGCCTAGTGGCATTATGGTGCTTTTAGGCTAGCATGGAAAAAACACAGTATAGGTATTTTCCTTGTCAAACCTAGACTTATGTGGATAGCATAGCAGCATGTCAAGGATCTAAATGCCCTATTGGAATAAAGATCAATGTTTAAGATAGTAACGATTCATTTGTCACCATATGTTATTAGGTCATGTCAAGTAATCCAGTGGACAACATCATAAATTGTTCAAGTGTTTGCTCATTATGAGATAGCATGATGCGTCTAAGGATGATAAGTACTTGCTTATCATTATCTAATGATTGATGGGCTCCAAGCCATTGGCTAGGCAGCATAATGACTTACCCAAGTAGGTTTGATTCCTTGGGAGGTGAAACTGACCTTGAAAGAGAGATTAAGTGGCAACATTCAAATATTATCTCTCACGAAAAAAAAAGGTGTTAGCTATCAGTCGAATAGCATAATGACATGCCCTATGGCATTGTTACAATGGATGACATAATTTAAGGCAGAAAGAAGGCATTGGTGATGATGTTCGTTCATCATTATCTATACAACAAAGAAATGATAAAAAGAAGTAATAGGTAAAAATGTTTCTCCAAGTATCTTATTCTCCGAATAGATATAGTAACACTTTGTATGGCTTGACATGGTTTCATTATTATGGCTGACTATATGGGGTTAAGTTGACTCCAAAAGGTTCCTAAATTATTTCTTATTCTGATAGGGATAGTAAAGGTACCTTGACCCTAGGCCTATCGCAGGCTTGGTGAAATGGGTTTGATTTAGGTGAAGGTATTTTGCTATGTCCATACAATAAAAAGATTACCATAAAAGCATAGATACTTTACACCCCGAAAGATATTGTTAGCCTACGAGTAAAGAAAAAATACCATATATGACAATTAGCTTACTTTCACCTAATAAAGGTGCTATTCTCTTTCTAGAGAAAGAATGACAGAAAGTCTAATGCAAATGTAAGTGAGTAGTGTGTGTTAAGGAAACAATCAAACATTTTTATTCACTCCTTATTACCACTATACCAAAATTGTCGTATTCATTTTTTGAGTAAAAAGAAACCTTAGTAATCATAAAAAAACACAAAAAAAAGTGATGGCAAATAAATGTCTTGTACAAAGAAGATGAAGAAAAAAATTAGAATAAATTATGACTAAAATTGAAGGAAACCAAGAATCATGATAAAATTTAGCTAGTTGTAGGCCTAACTCTCAAAATCAAGTCTGTACCAATGTCGCCAAGCTATCATGACATGCCTCCACATGCATGGTGATGCCATGACTTAAAAACGAAAAGGAAAAAAGCTTATTTTTGGATTATCCCTTGATTAGGATTTGAATTAGGAGATAGAGAGTGAAAGTCGAGGGGGATCATCGGACGAATCGCCCATCCAATTGGTCTTAGATGGCTATTACATAATGACCACGACTTAGAGTTGCCATCGATCATTTTGGGCTAGGTATGACCAAATACATATTGAAACTAGTGATTCCAAGTTATGAAACTCATAACACTGATTTTATAGATTATGTATACTGAAGTTCATTTTAAAAGGGTCGTGGGGAAGGATTGCACCCCCTATGATGCCTAAAATTGGTACCATCTAGCTATAAATTATTGAATTCTCTTTTTTCCTCAGTTTTTCATGTGATCATTATTCCTCGGTTCTAGAGAGCAAAGGGTTAAAAAATTACAAATTCTACATCTAGAATGATCTAAGGGCAAATGAGGTGTCATTGTAAATGTACTTTGAAGCCCTTTCTAAGAAAAATGCTATAAATTTCCATAAAAAATCATTTTGTGTCTGAAAATAATTTTTCAAATAAGGATCACTATACTGCTAGTACCAAACAAAGGGTTCCTTTGGGTTAAGGTTTTTATGGTCATGAGCTAAAGCATTGGACATAGGATATCCAATCACTGAAGTCCATGGCAGTGAAGTAATGTACCAATCTAGCTACCGTAGAATAGGCCACCCAACCATCCACTATCTATACCAATAGTAATAATAGGTTTGAAACAAGGCTTAAACTAAATATATGAAAAAGAAATTATTTTGTATTAAAACAAAATTTATTTGGCTTAATAAGGCCATGATTCCAAACAATTGTGCTGATATATCTCCAAGATTTGAGAACAAATATATTGAAAACCTTAAGTCCATCTACATTGATTGAGGTTAGTATGTACTCTGCTTGGGGTTTTCTTTGAAAATAGATTTTTACGAGTATCCTAAAGGCATTTCAACAAACATACAATGAACTAAATTAAGTGAAGATATCAAACATGAATAATCACTAAAAACAATAAATTATCCATGCACTTTAATAAGGAAATCATAGTAAAAATGTATCCTAATTTATGGTCAAGGTCAAAATATGCTAAATTGGAGCATCACACATGAAATGAGCATGTTGACATGAAGAAAAACATGGTAAGAATGCATAGGCATAGGCTGTTTTAATGTCAACAAGAGATATGGCATTCTAATTCATCAAAACACCATTGAAGCACCAAAAATTTATTAAAATCCTAAGGTTACCAGAAACAAAGCCACAATAATGCATGGAAGCCTTAATAGGGTCACGAAAACATAGAGGTTCACTAAGATGATGATGATAAAGAAACACAAAAAATGAAAGGAAGAATAGAAAATATACCTCAATGGAAACTTGAATTCCTAGCTATATCCTTAAACGAAAATCCAGCAACTTGTGGCTTACTTTCTACTTTGTTTTTTTACTATGGTTGAACATGAAAAGGATGAAAGGAAAAAGCTTTTGATTATGGTGGAGATGGAGGATAGTTATCAGGGTAGAGTTTAGGGAAATGAGAGGTTTTGGAAGGGTTTTTGGAAAAATGGAAAGAAAGCTACGAGAATAGAGTTATTGGGAGAGCTTGAAGATTTTTTTAGTGGCTTATGTCAAAAAAGTTTTCTTTCAGCTGAATAAAAATTGGATTATATAATGGATAATTTTAGCCACTAAGATAACCTAACAACAAGGGCATATAGGACTTTTGGCATGTACAATATGATGACTTTTTGTACCAATGTGATACTTTCAACATTTAATTGGTTAATCTTAATTCTTGCAGGTGAAAAAAACCATGCATTAGCTTATTGGATGAGTAATCTCAAGTTTATCCTTCATAAAACTAGATTTCTTATGACATACCCTTATATCAAGCTTAAGCTTAATAGGCCTTTTTAAAATGTTTTAATCCAATGTTTAAAGCTCAAAAATTAAATCCATATGATTTTTATGAAGCTATGTCTGATATTGGATGCTTTTTGAGGACAATGTAGTGACCAAATTCAAGTTTTGAAGCCATGGTAAGAAAGGAGGAAAAATGTCTTGAATTAGGCCAAAAATAACCTTGTGTATCAATACATTAAGCTTTGTATGAATACATTAAGCAAAAAAAACCCAAAATGTATCGATACTTTGAATTTGACATCAATACAAAACATAGTGTATTGATACCAACAAGCCTGTATTGATACCAAGCTTGTTGTATTGATACATGCACTCCAATATCGATACTTGTTGGCTAAAAATCATGATTATAGCTACGACATAACCCTATATCGATGCAAACACCTTTAGCATTGATACAATTCTTCAAGTATCGATACCATGCCCTTTAGTACTAATACAAATAGTAAGATTTTGGAATTTAAATGACACAGAGCCTTGTATTGATACCTTACATCTATATGGAGACATAAATACAAAATTTTAATTTTTTAACCTTTGACTTTCTAAACTTTTTACCTTAGTCGAGAATAGGGGGAACTTGACCTTTGCTTCTTTGAATGACTTCCAATGGTTTCTCAAATGTTGACTTCTAATACTTTGAATGTCAGCTCAAACAAAATGGGGTGTTTATAGACAAAGTTTGGATGATCCTAACTGAAAGCAAAATTCTTGGTCAGAATTATAGAAATGTCGGGAGCTATTTGATTTTGAGGTTAATTTTTGCAAGTTCCATATAACTTAGGACACACTTTGCTAGAATGTTTAGAATTTTTAGCATGACCCAAAGTATGATGGATAATGGAAAAATTGAATTTTATGAGAAAATTAATCAGGAGGAAGAAAGGTCAACCAACATGACAGATACAGGGCCATCATAACCATCCTACGGTGCCGCTCACCCTCTCATTATTTATTGCAATCAGCCAAAGGCTTCTTTTCCAATAATTAAAAGTGCTCCTAAACTCATCATTAGAGCTCTAATGCCCTTTCCATACAAAAAAATAAATAAGTGCCATGGAATTATGATGGATAAGTAATAACCCTAAAAGCTGCTCCAAGTTAACTTGCCACAATTAATATACACGGGAGTAGCCAAGTAACATGAAATAGGTTGCATTATGGCTATGACACTAGTGAAAATGATGCTAAAGCAAAATCAAAGGGACAAACATCCTAAAAAGCCACAGTTGTTAAAAATGTCCTGATAGAAGTTTAAGAACTGATAAGGGAAAAGAAAGCAATGAAGTTTCTCACTTTTATAAATCATAATGAGTATAGCATCGTGGAGGAATTAAAATAATAACCCGTAATACTTTCTTTACAACATAATGAGTATAGCATCATGGAGGAATTAAAACAATAACCTGTAATACTTTCTCTACTAGCTTTACTACTTAGTTCAAAGCTATATCAAAATGCTCTATTAAAAGTGTTTAACCAGGCGTGTACTCCTCAAGATATATCTATAAACAAACTTGATTGCTTGGTTAACAATATTGTTGCTAACAATTTTAGTTTATTCAACGGTGATAAAACACCACTAAGAGGGACTACTTCCACAAAAGCCCTTCATATGACAATAAATTGCAGTGGCACCATATTGCCCAAAGTCTTTATTGATAATGGATCACCTCATAATGTCATGCCATTAATCACTTTAACCTACTTGCTAGGCGCCATCTAGATTAAACATAGCAAAAAAGTTGTAAAGGTATTTAATGGAACAAAAATGAAAATCAAAAGGACCATTTTAATTATTTTAATTATTTTAAATATCAGTTTGTGTCTATTTGAGGTAGAGTTTCATTTCTTGTCCCAGTATATAATTGTTTATTAGGGCAACCATGGATTCATTCTGCTGGCATTGTACCATCATCGTTTCATCAAAAGGTCAAATTCATAATTAATGAAAAAGTGGTTAGCATATCTGAGGAAAAAGGCATCCTAAACATTACTTCTACTGAGGCACTATACATTGAGACAAGTGACAAAGTTAAAAAGTTTTCATTTCTAACCTTCAAGATCGTTAATGCTTTTTATGACAAAAGGGTCTATAATCCTGAAACCCAAGCTTTCAAAGAGCATTCAATAGGCCTTAAGCTTACAGTCAAGAGATAAGCTCGAGTTGGAAAAAGGCTTGGAAGATATTTACAAGGAATAAGCCAATCCATCAATGTAGTTGGCAAAAAAAAAAAACATAAACTAGGTTTCAAGTCAGAGCAAAGCTAGAAAAAGAAGATAGAGAACAAAAATAGAGAAAAGATGTCAACCTAGGCCATAGATCAGCAATCGAGTCAAAAGACACTCTCTACCCTTTTACAAAAAAAATTTTTCATAGCGAAAGGGTCATTAATCTAGAAACCAAAAAAAAAAAGATGTTGTAATGGTGATCAACGAGGCTTTTAAGAAGCGTCAAGTGGCCACTATCAAGAAAACAGTAAGGAATTAAATGACAATCATAAAGTCCACCTGTGTCCTCTTAAATATACCGAGAAAAATTATACTATTACTAAAAAAACTATAGTGTTTAAACCATTTCTAGATAATTTTGAGAACTTATTTTGATGCATAAAAAATAATTTTGTAAAAGAATTTAAAATGTTAAATTATTATTTTTAAAAATAAAATGCGTATAACTTTTTGTTTATCTTTAATTTCTTTCATACTTATATTTCCTTTTTTTTCTACATACGTTTATACAAATGTCATATATTTGTTTAACTATTTTTTTCTACTTTTTATAGGTTTTGTGATAGAAGAAAAATGTATGATCTTAATTAGGATTTAGAGATCAATTTTGAATGGGCTACTTGCTTGAATGAAGTCAATTTCGAAGAAAATGTTGATCATACCTTGCCTATAGATTTGTTAAAAATGATTAAATAGAAGACAAACGAATAATGACCCATGAAGAGCCTAGAAAGGTGATAAATTTAGGGGATAATGAAGATAATAGAAAAAGGTTAGAACAAGGACTACTTTCATGCCTGCTACTAGAAAAGAATAGACAAGCTTACTTCAAGAGTTTTGAGATGTACTTGCATGGTTTTATCAAGATATGCCAAGCCTACATACAAGGATTATGGTCTATAAGTTACCTTTAAAACTAGACTACAAGCTAGTTCAATAAAAATTAAAAAGAATAAAACCATAAATGCTTTTGAAGATTAAAAAAGAGGTAAAAGAATTTGATGCCAGGTTTTTTGAGGTGGCAAAATGCCCAAAGTGGGTTGCGAATATCACCCTAGTTCTTAAAAAAGATGGAAGAGTAAGCATATGTGTAGATTACCAACATTTAAATCGAGTGAGTTTGAAAGACAAATTTTCTCTTTCTCATATTGATATCCTGGTTAACAATACTATAAAAAACTATTTATTTTTTTTCGTGGATAGAATTTTAGAACATAACCAAATCAAAATGGCATCAGAAGACATGGAAAAAACCATATTTATTACAATGTAAGGAACCTTTTATTACAAGAAGATGCCATTTAGATTGAAAAATGCGAGGGCTACTTATCAGAGGGCAATAATTACTTTATTCCATGATATGATGCATAAAGAAGTTGAAGTATACATAAATGATAAGATTGCTAAGTCACCCCAAGCGGAGTGTCATGTTACAAATTTAAGAAAATTGCTTAAAAAGATAAAAAAATACCAACTAAAGTTCAATCCAATGAAATGTACTTTCAGTGCTTATTAGGAAAGTTATTGGGCTTTGTTATAAGTGAAAGTGGAATTGATATTAACCCTGATAAGATTAAAGCCATTTAGGAATTGTTTCTTCTATGAATGTAAAAAGGTAAGAAGTTTCCTCGAAAGATTGAATTACATTACTCATGTTATTTCCCAACTTATGGATAAATGTGATCTAATTTTTTTGCCTCCTTTGGAAACATGATCTGGCAAAATGGATGAACATTGCCAAATGGCATTTAAAAAGGTGAAACATTATTTATCAAACTCATCTATTCTCGTACCATAATTCCTGGGTGACCCCTTATATTGTACTTTATGATGTTCAAAAGGTCAATGGGATGCATGTTAGGGCAGCATAATGAAACTAGAAAGAAAGAAAATGCTATTTGTTGCTTTAAGAAAAAAATTTTAGTATATGAGGTAAATTATTCTCAGATGGAATAGATGTGTTATGCCATGGTCTAGACTATAAAAATGCTTCAATAATACATGTTGTATCATACTACATTGCTGATCACCAAAATAGATCTGATCAGATTCTTTTTCAATGCACTGACATTATTACAAGGGATAGCTGGGTGGCATGTCTTGTTATCAGAATAGGATATGGTTTATATAAGTTAAAAAGCCATAAAAGAAAGTGCCATTATTAAATTCCTAGCAAGTTGAGTGCTTGATGATTACCAGACTTTAGACTTTGATTTCCCGATGAAGAATTGATGAATATTTTAGTTGAGGAAGAAAAAAATAGCCTAAGAAGTCAATATGGAAGATATATATTAATGGGGCTTCAAATGCTCGGAGTCACGAAATTGAGGCAATCTTGATATCTTTAAAAACATATTACAATTCTTTCCCTACTAAATTGGATTTTGATTGCATACATAATGTAACAGAATGCAAGGCATGCATCATAGGACTCTGAACAGCCTTAGAAAGAAAAGCTCAATCGTTGAAAGTTTATGGAAACTCAGCCTTTATAATTTATCAACTGTGCGAAGAATAGAAAACCCAAGATTTGAGGTTATTGTAGTACAAAAGTTGATTTTAGAACTTCTAGAAAATTTCAAAAAGGTGGAGTTTATCCTTTTGCCTTGGGATGATAATCAAATGTGAGATGTTTTAGCCACCCTTACCTTAATGTTCAAAATAAATCATAGGCAAGAAATGATCTTGATTTAGATGACTATATATAAATCTTTTGCCCATTGTCATAAATTCAAAGCAGAAGCTAATAGGTGCCCATGGTATTATGATATAAAGAGATACTTTGAGGATCTAGTATATCCACACAGTGCTTTTGAAAGTGATAAAAGAACTTTAAGGAGGATAGACTTTGTTACGGATGATGAGATTTTTTATAAAAAAAGTCATGATTAGGCATTGTTAAGATGTGTTAATGTTGTTAAAGCGTAAAGAATTTTAGAAGAAGTACATGAAGAGTTTAACATAATCCATCCTAATGGGCACAAAATGGTGAGGCAATTAATGAGAGTGGTTATTTTTAGATAACCATGGAAAGTGATTGTATTAAATATGCCGAAAAATATCACAAATGTTAAGTCTACATCGACAAGATCCATGTCCTATCTTCACCATTACACATCACAATCGCATCATGCCCTCCTCTATATAAGGCATGGATATTATTGGACCAATTACCCTTGTAGCTTTGAATAGTTATTGCTTCATCTTAGTGGCTGTAGATTACTTCACCAAAAAGGTCGAAGCAAACTTTTATACAAATATGACAAGGTCAAAGATGAAAAAATTCTTGAAGACCAACATCGTTTATCGATTCGGGATCTCTGAAAGAATTATAATAGATAATGCCTCTAACTTAGATAATAAATTGATGATAATGGTATTTACCTAGCTCAAAATTTCACATTAGAATTAATGGCATATCATCCAAAGATGAATAAAGCTATAAAGGTAGCCAATAAGAACATTAAGAAGATTATAGGGGAAATGGTGAATATTTATAAATATTAACATGAAAAGCTCTTTCCTGGCTTACTAAACTTTAGTTCCAACTTCAACCAGTGCAATGCCTTACTTATTGTTCTATAGTACAAAAACCATTCTACTAACTAAAGTTGAGATTCCTTCATTTTAGGTATTAATAGAGACCAAGTTAGAGGAAGCTAAGGGGGTTCAAGATCATTATGAACAATTAAATTTCATTAGAGAAAAGAGGTTGAAAGAGATCTAATATGGATGAATTAGACCAAAAAAGAATGATGGGAGCCTATGACAAGAAAATTCATCTAAGGTAATTCTATGAAGGGGACTGTCCTAAAGAAAATCCTTCACATCCAAAAGGATCCACGAGGCAAGTGGCACCTAATTCGGAAAGGCCTTACGTGGTTCAAAAAGCATTTTCTAGAGGAACATTAATTTTAGAAAAAATGGATATGGACATTTTATCAAACCTTGTCAATTTTGATAATGTAAAGAAATATTATGCTTAAAATGTAGTGATTATAAAAAAAAAACAAATGAAAACCCAAAAAAGAGGTCCGATCCAAAGTGATAAAAGGGGAAGGCTTTGAGTTAAAATCCAAAAAAGCTGGCTCAAGCATTTGGTTAAGAATGAACAAAGTATAATGGGCCAAAAAGTTAAGGCTGAAAAAAAAAATAAGGTGTGCCTAGAAGCATTCTCTAGAGATGTTTACAAGAGCAAATATCCTATTCAAAAGAAATCTTTAAAAATTAATTAAGAGATTCTGTTTATCTATGTAATATCCATATTTCCTTTGTACCTCATCCTTGCTATTATTTATATTGAAAAGCCATTATTGTATTTTTTTCTCATATTATATCTTCTTTCCTTGTTGAAATAAATACATATTTTTATTCATACATTATCTTTTAATTATGCTAACAATTCGGTTAAATGATAATTAATAATTTAAGGAAATGGAAAATAAAAATAATAAAGTGATTTCTTTGCATTACTTTGGAATAAGGTTAAAACATTGCAAGGACCTTGGTTAACATTTCAAATCTTTTGGACACTCTAGGAAAGGTTATGGCAAACAGTTAATATTTTTAAACAATTAGGATATAAGGTTAAAGAACATCCTAAAAAAGAAGACAAGATTAAAGATATAGTTCTTTAATTATTGGGATATCATCACTCTTATTAATTTGTTTCAACTGTTGATAAGAAATTTAGAAACTACATATTTCCCAACATGCTCTTCTTTAGCCCTTAAATGGTACTGATGCATTACTTAATTTGATTTTTCGGGTTTTGAATACTCTCTTAAGCTTTTTTCTTATCGAGAGAAAAAGTAGTGTTATAAGATTTTTTAAAAGGTACCTCCGACTCCAAGAATAGGGATAATAGTATTTGGTCTACAATAATTTATGAAAAAACCTTTGACAATAAGCTCAAGCACTGGCTTCCTTCGTCAAAAAAGAAAAGAGATATATTCAACATTTTGCTAAAAATGCATTTAACTATAAGCTCAGCACTAGCTCTTTTTGCCAAAAGAAAAAAGAGATATTCAACATTTTCTAAAAAAGCTCTCAACTCCAAGTAAAAGCAAAAGTAGTCTCACAAATTGTGAAAAAAAAGAATATCTATCCCATTTTTTTTTTTAAATGCCTTTTATTCTAAATTTAGGCTAAATTAGAGTTCTCCATAATAAAACCCATGAATCAAAAAGGAAACTTATGAAAATACATCTATGCACATTTCATGCATTTCATTTGCATTTAATGATTTGCAAGTTAAAAAAAATAAAGCATGACATGGCAAAAAAACTATTTAATATGTTGACTTTCTTAGAACATAAAGGTAAGTCTTGAATCCTTTTAAATATTTCAAATGTTAGGAATTATTAGTTATGTTGACTATTATGATATCACCCTAGTCAACCTATCTAACACAGGTTCCATCCTAATCACCTTTAGTTGACTATTATGATTTCACCCTGGTAACCCATTAGATTATAGTTTTGCCTTAGTCATCTTTAGTTGACTATTATGGTTTTGCCTTAGTCATCTTTTAGTTGGCTATTATGATTTTGCCCTAGTTAACCTATTCAACTTAGTTTCTGTCGTAGTCACCTTTAGTTAGTTATTATGGATTCACCCTAGTCAACACATCAGACTATGGTTTTGCCCTAGTTATCTTTAGTTAACTATTATGGTTTCACTTTGGTCAACCCATCTGACTTTGGTTCTGTCCTAGTCACCCTCAATTGACTATTATGGTTTTGCATTAGTCAACCTATTTGACTTAGATTATGTCCTAACTATTATAGTTTCACCTTGGTCAACCTATCAGACTATGGTTTCACCTTAGTCATTTTTAGTTGACATTATGGTTTTGCCATAGTCAATCCATCTAAATTAGGTTCCGTCCTAGTCACCCTTAGCTGACTAGTATGGTTTTGCCCTAGTTAACCCACAGAACATTGTTTTGTCCAAGTCATCTTTTGTTGACTATTATGGTTTTCCCTTGGTCAACCCATTAGAGTTAGGCTTTGCCTTAGCTCTTTTAACTTAGGCCTTACTCCAAGCCTAAGCTTTCTTTTCTAGTTTTTCTATTTTAATGTACATGTTTTTGTTTTACTTTTTAAGACTTAATGACCCAAATGAAATTATGTCTATTAGGTTATTGTCCTATTCTTGATTTATATTAACAAACAAAAAAGGGCAATTGTAAATACCTAATTTCGTTCGGGCCCCTTTTCTAATAGTCCTAAATATCTGAGAATTAGAATCTAACAGCCACCCAGTTAGAGGGCTATCTCCTCTAGATAGAAGGGCATTTTCAAGACTGATTTAATCATATTGAAAGGGCCACATATGTACGTGATATAACAAGTGCAATTTTTTAGGTTTAATTTCAGATTAAATGGATGAATATTTAAGAGAAAAATCGATTTTTAAGTATTTTCTTGTTAAATTTTGGAAATTTATTTCTTCAGATGATACCACAGTCAAATTTTTCATTTTTATTTTTGAGATTTTTTTGTAAAATTTAGGAAGATGACTATTATATATTTTTACCAATAGTCATGCAATATTTATGCTAATATGCACCTTGAAAAATCAAAAATATTCAAAAAAATATGTATTTGCATTTTATACTATGAGGTGTCAAAATTGTCAATTTTGTCAATTAATTTTGAATTTTTCATTGTACTGCGAGTGTTATGCTTGCAAATTTTTTGGTAAAATTTTTTTCGGATTTCAAGTTTTCATCTTTATTATTTTTGTGAATCAATGTTCTAAGTAAGGTATAAAATTTAGCTCATTCTCCTCAAAATTAAATTTTTTTTTAAGGAATTTTTCTTATTTTTGATATACAAGGTTTTTTACTCTATAAAATTTTTCAAGAAATTTAACATTTTTAAAATTCACAAATTTTTTTATTAAATTCATATTAAATCAATTTTTGAAAATTCAATTTATTTTATGAGCTTTGCATTTATTTTTAAATAACAATTTTCTTCTATAAAGATTTTTTTCATAAAATTTTATGAATTTTAGATTTTTAATCAAGTCTTTTTCATTATCTCATTTTCAAATTTTTTTTTACGATTATTAATTTTAATTTTCATTTTAATTTTAATTTTTTACTCTTATTTTATTTTAATTTTGGATTTGTTAAACTCTTATTTTATTTTTATTTTGGATTTTTTAAACCAGTTCTATGGAAACTAGTCCAGTTGGACTCCAACTATTCCCTAACCAATTTAGTTTCGCTTTAACCATGCCATTGGATGATCTTAACTTAACCATCATTAAAAGGGATGAGTCATAGCTAATAATACACTTTTATTTAATGCCATCTCATCACCAAATTACAAATACCCAAAAAAATAAAATGAATTAAATTGTTTTTTGTAATTTTCAGCCAGAAGGATTTTTCACCCCTTTGGTAGAACCTCCCCCTTATAAATAATAGGAGGAATTTTAATTTAATGGCTATTGGCTTTCATGACGAAAAACACTAAAAAAAAACACCAAAAAATTTCTAAATTTTAAAGCTTTTAAGGTATATTTTTTTGATAAAGTTTTTAGTTTTTTTCATTTTATTTACTTTTCTTCGTTTTAGTGAGCCAAGATCATATTTTTACTTATGAATTTTAATCCATGTTGAAAGGCCAAGCTTGATGGCTATTAACTTTTTTCTTTGATTTGTTGACTATGATTTATTTTTCTTACCAATATCTTAATTTTTCTCATAAAATGTGTTTTTGTTGATATGGTGTTGATTTTTGTGCTATGATATTTATTTTGTCATATATATATATCATCATATGTATACTATTTTACTTGGTATTTTCTTGTTAATATGTTGGAATGACATGTTTATGCATTTATTTTTTTATGATTTATTACATGATTATGTTAATTTGTGCTTGATAAAGCTTCGATATGTGATTATGGAGTTAGAAAAAAATTTTTGGTGGATTATTTGATGTTGCCAAACCTAATTTACATGCATAAGATGATTTTTTTTTTAAATTTTTGTCACTATTTTATAAACAAAGAAATTTTAGGGACTAATTTATAAAAAAAATAGAAAAATAATTTCTATCATGCTTGGCCAAAAACAACATATACATTTAGGAATATATTTTATGCATTCTATCATGTTGAAATATATATTTTGGATTTTAGGGTCTTTTTGTAATTTTAGAAAGTTTCAAGGTTTATTTATAAATACTAGAAAATTTGTTTCAAGCCCAAAGGTGATTAGCTAATCCTTTCTTAAAATTTTTGGGTGTGATTTTTGTGTTAATTTTGATACATTTGATGTTTAATTTGATGTTTGAATTATGTAAAAACCAATTTGCAAATTTCAAAAGTTTAGGGACCATTAGGAAAATCTAGCATTTCAGGTCAAAATAGTCATCTTTAGCCTAAAATCATCCATTTATAGAGTTTTGATTATTTTTACCATTCCTCTGGTCCTCCGCAAGGGTATAGATTAAAAAAATTTTGTTTTTTTTTTATTCTTTGAGAGGGTACAAAATAAAATTTTGAAAAACTCTAGGGGCTTAATTGTAATTTTTGCATTTTAGGTCACTTTAATATCTAAATTACCCATTTAGGGTATTTTGGATATTTCAAAAACATTTTTAGCATTTTTAGCCATTTCGGGGCTAATATGTAATTTTTAAAAATTTAGAGACCTATTAGTAATTTTTGCACTTTAGGTCATATTTGTCATCTAAGTTACCCATTTAGGGTAAAATTATCATTTCATATTATTATTGAGTTCTTTAGGGCTATCAAGATACTTTCATGTCTTAAGGTACACTTTTAGGGCATTTTAGGGGTATTTTAACATTACTTCCTTGAAATTGCTAGGTTCAATGTCACAATTCAAGTTTTCTTGTTCTATAAGAAATTTGTATCTCCGTGGAGCTTACCTGATTCTCTCAGATCTGTTGATGTTCCACATGCCCAACCTTGACGAACTTCGAACGATCTGAAGGGCCAAAGTGCCCTTGACTTAAAAAATGTTTTGATGTTTAACATGAAAGAGTAAAAAACCACTAGATGAATTGCTCATCTGACTAGTCTTGGATGGCCACCACGAAGTGGCCATAAACTTGGAGTCACCACCGATCATTTTAAGTTAGGCATGATTGGATGCCTATTGAAAATAATATCAAAGATTCATTATTTTGGGTTTGGGAGTTGGTTACGTGTGGCGAAGGATTAGCACCCCCACAACGCTCAAAAATCGATACCATCTAACTATATCATACCTAAATTTTAGTTTCCTTGATTCCATTTTTTTCATTATTTAAATATAATTCCCTCTAATGCATGAAAATTTCTAAAGATATGAGTCTGGGTTTTAATGCAAATTTTATCACCTATGCATCTCAGAGAGGTGAGAAATTTAGGGGTTTTTAATGAAAACGATCTCTAGATAGGTTTAAAAAGATCAAATATTTCATGTCTGACACTAAAGAGATACCGACACGAGATATCATTTTGTGATTTTGAAAATGATTTTTAAAGCATGAATGCTCGAGGTCCCTATAAGAGGAAGCATATTATTAAGATAGGAAAGAAAACAATAAATAAATCCACAAAAATAAACACATAAAATACATAAATAAGAGGGATGATCAAGATGTATCTCATAGTTGTCTTCTATTATTGATGAATAACTGAGACAATAACGTTGAGACTTACTCTGATTCGGTGAAAATTTGAGGAGAAAAAGGTTTCGATGACTCGAAGGGGAGAAAATCTTGGATTTTAGGAGGAATATAAAGAGTGGGCTTGGAGTATCCCCTCAGAAGAGTAGGGTTAGAGTATCCCTAAAAATGGAAGTTTAGTATTAGATTTAAGGTAAAAGTGGGGTTGGAGTATCCCCTCAGAGAAGTATGGTTGGAGTATCCTCAAAAGTAAAAATCTTCGACGTTAAAAGAAATGGGTCATATTTTGAAAATGGGAATCTTTAAAAATCAAGAGCTTAAGGTTTGGCTAAAATGTTCCTTTTTTGTTTAGCCTTGGTTCGAGTCTAAAGGGCTTAGGTTATGGGAATAAGCTGAGTAGATCATTAAGCGTTCGAACGCCTTAATAAAAACGTTTCAGAAATTGGGCTAGAAACAGAGGACAACATGCATTGTTTCTTTCTTTGAATTTATTTCAAGCTTATCTGAAGGTCTCAAGGGGAAAATGAGGTACCATTGGAAAGGTAACTCGATGAGGATTAATGTAACAGAATATTTCAAAATCCTAGAAAATCACTTTCTAGGTGGAATTAATTTTGGAATTTCAACATGTCTCAACACTAGCAGCATGTGCTAGGTAAAGGTATAATAGGCTTTGAAAAATCATTTCGGATTCATTAGAAATGACTAAAATGTGAATAATACCTTTTTGAAAAGAGAATTTCGTGATCTCTATGGGAAAAAATTCAAGGGATTCAAAAATGTTATTTGTTGGACCAAAATGGCCCGAATAGTAGACTGCTTACTGGATCTAGGGGTTCCTGATAGTGAAGATTCAAAAAATTGAAACTATTTCATCCGAGATGATCTAAAGGTAAATAAGATACCATTGGAAAGGTAATTTGAAATTCTTCAAGGGAAAAATACCGATACATTCTGGATATATCATTTTTTATTTTTAAATAATTTTTCAAAATTAAACCGCTATGCTGCCAGAAAAAAACAGGGGAGGTGTTTGGTATTTTCGATTTTTCATTGGGTTGAGCTTGGGCCATGGACGTTTGAACATCCATAATTGAGATAAAGGGTTGACTTGGGCATCACGAGTTCATTCCATAGTCCCAAAGTAGTTTAGGATGATAGAACAACTTGTTGACCATGTCACTATAAGGGTGGTTGGCTAAGGACCAAGGGTTCACATTTTTCAACTAAAAGGCTTCATTTCATTTTTGAAAAAAAAATAGTACTCTTATACTCATTCTTCCATAAGTTCAGAACTGAATCCTTGCTTTGCCCCCAAGGTTGGAAAACCAACTTCATAAAAATCTTAAGCCCATGTTATTCTCCATGTATGGGAGGTAGCATGTGCTTAACTTAGGGATATTTTTAAAATCGAGTTTTCTAGCACTCAAACATGCATCTCAACAAAAGCAAAGAACACAAAATGATGCAAAATATGGAGGACATATATACACAAGCAAAGATGACATTTTCATATAAAAGATGACAAAAAATGCATGGAGATGATAGATAGATGCATGAACATACTTATGATGAGCATGTTTAAAAAGAGTTTGCTAAAATGGCATTTTTATTTCATGGAGCCTATCAAGTTTCTAGGAAATGCATGAGCGTACTTATGTCATGTTACGATGCATAATTTAAACATGAGATGAAGACATGAATATGGAAGGAACATGGTAAGAAGTATATGGATAGAGGCTGTTATGGTGATGAAAATGCAAAGAAGCATGTTTAGTTAACCAAACAACATAAAGGCACCAAGAA
Source organism: Adansonia digitata (assembly GCA_029448705.1). NCBI lineage: Eukaryota > Viridiplantae > Streptophyta > Magnoliopsida > Malvales > Malvaceae > Adansonia > Adansonia digitata. Next base: position 41,454 of record JAQSVH010167912.1, read on the forward strand.
AAACATCAAGATCTTAAACTACCATAACCAAAGCCACAAAAAATGCATGAGAGTCCTAAGGTGGCCATAAAACCATAAAAAGGGTTTACTAAGATGAAATGTATGCTTAAAACAGAAAATATAAAGATCAAGGTAGAGGGTATATACCAAAAATTTGAACTTCCCTTTTTCTCGGAACAATGGCTGTAAGCTTAATTTCTTCCTTCTGCTTGCTATTATTTAGCAAGAAATGATGAAAGGAAGTAGCTTTTTAGTGGTATGGTTGATGGTAAGGCTTTCTAAGGATCAAAATATGTGAAAAGTTAGGTTTTTGAAGGTTTTCTAGTGGTGGTTTGGGGTAGCTACGGGAATGGAGTATGGAGGTCAATGAAATAGTGTTTTCGAATGTGTTTTTTTTTTTTTTGGCTGAGAATGGCTGGAGAATTTTTAGGAATGGCGCTGGGATTTTTTTTGGAGGTTTTTTTTCACTAGCCAAAAGTCCTCTTGTTGAGCTAGCAATGTTTTTATTTATCTTCATGCTCAACCAATGACTTTAGGAGACAAACAAGGGCATTGTTAGGTCTTTTTCTCTGCATAAAGAGACATCCAGGTAACATACTCAGTCTGCCTCCCATTGCTATTGATTCTACATGCTGAGAAAGAAATCAAAAAAGTTGCAACAGCCTCCTAACTGTTGATATGCCTGTCACTCTCTTACTACCATATCTCTTATGAAAATGACATTTGGCATTAGTTGTTTGGGCCGTAAACTTGTTTAAATTCGGTCATTGGCCCAAAGCCAAGGTTTGTAATGCTTGATTATGGTTTTTTGGTGCTAAAAACATGTTTGAATCAGATTTTCAAAGGTTGAAAAATGACTCGAACTAGGCAAAAATGCCTTAGTGTATTGATATAGAACATGTTGTATCGATACACAAGGTATATTTTACTCTTGAGTAATGATACAATGAGTTGTATATCGATACTAACAGTAAAAAATGTTTTCAGTATCGGGACTTAAGGCCAGTATCGATACTTCATAGATTCATATCGATACTCATGCTTGTGTATCGATACATTTTGCCAAAAATCACAACATTAACTTTTGCCAAGGTCTGTATCGATACAAACATACTAGGTATCGATACCAAACCCTCTTATAAAGATATTACACATAGAAATTCAAATTTTGGTAATGTGAAAGCCTCGTAACAGTGTTTAAGCACCCATATGACTTGCACATATCTTAAGTTCCTTAAGTTATCTTATCCTAGTCACAAAGAGAGGAACATTAGCTCGCGTACTCACCTGAACGACTCCGATGACACCCTAAAAAAGACCTTTGATGTCTCATTTTTGTATCTTTCTTTGAAGCAGACCATAGGAATTTTATATCTTCCCAAAAAAACTTTTTTGCCGAGCGTCCCCTAGTTTTATTTTTATTTTTTTATTTTGTCATTTTTCACCTAACTCCTAGGATATCGAAAATTAGTCTAGCAAAATAAGATGTCTATAGTTGCCCCTTTTTAACCATTGCTAAGTATTAGGAATAGGGTAAAGACAAATGGACATTATTTTGTTCGAACAGTGTATTAAGCTATTTTTTGGATAGGAAAGAAAAGGTGTCCCACTCTTTGAAGATCAAAAGAAAAGAAGTGCCACCAGCTTATGGGCTTAAAAGTAATAGAAAAGGTATCTTGCTCTTTAAAGACTAAAATAAAAAGGGTGCCACCAGCTTGTGTGGGTTTAAAGATAGTGAAGAAAGACATCTAGCATTTTGTGGACAAAGGTAAATAGGTGCCACCAGTTTGTATGGGCTTTAAAGTAAGAAACGCCCTACTCTTTGACGAAAGAGGTAGGTAGTGTGGTGCCATTAGCTTATGCATGGGCTTTGATAAGCATCCTACTCTTTGAGGACTGAAGTAGCTAATTACCACCAACTTGTATGGGCTTTGAGATAGGGAAGCGTTCTGCTCTTTGAAGACTAAGGTATATAATTACCACCAATTTGTGTTGACTTTAATAAGCATCCTACTCTTTGAGGACTGAGATAGGTAATTACTACCAACTTGTGTGGGATTTGAGATAGGGAAGCATCCTGTTCTTTAAAGACTGAGGTATGTAGTTGCCACCAACTTGTGTGAGCATTGATAAGCATCCTGCTTTTTGAGGACTGAGGTAGGTAATTGCCACCAACTTGTATAGGCTTTGATGCTTTTTTGAAATCAAAATAAATGTTGCCTTAGGTTCCCTATAAATTTGACTTTTACGTATGGGAGCTGATAAATGCCACAGACTGCATGAAATGCAAATGCCTTCCTAATTGATGCAAAGGTGATAACTTTAAAGGCCTAATCCAATGGCTAGTTTTGGGCTTTCTTCGGCTTTTTTAAGGTGGCATTTTGTCCAGGGTTCGTCAATCTTGCTATAGATTTCCAGAGGCTTTAAATGTTAAGATTGTCCCCTCTTTAAAGGTATAGAAGGTTCATGACGACTTACTGAAAGAAGGTTTTGAGTATATTTTCCAGATGTGGGGTCCTAGTGCAAGACCAATTGCAGCCCCAAGAGCTCATTCTTAGTATTTAAACATGAAACAAGGTCCCTGCAAAGTTCTATCTTTCGAAGTAATGCTAGGAAATCCTATTATTAGTTTTGTTTGTTTATAAAGCATTATCAATTAAATGATAAACATGATGCAACATGAAGTACAGTGCTACAACAAGATTCTATGAGAAACTAAGCAACATTTTTTATTCAAAGAAATAGGGAACAATTTATAACAAACTTATAAGATTATGGAAGGTTTTGAAATACAAAAGAGATATGAGAAGTCTTTCTAGTCGCCTGGCTCTGATGCTAATGACATGAATTCTCCACTGAGTGCTTTTGGAGATTTTTTTCGAGCAATTGATTCTTTTAGTGCTGGTGACTCATAAGAAGATCCCTTAGTTACCTCATGCTAGGATGGAGGCTTTAAAGTTAGGTAGTTCCTATTTTTCAAGTGCAAGTATGGCTGAGGTTTTGGTGAGTGTGGTCAACATAGAACAAATGGATTAGATTATGACTTGGTGTCTTGGTTAGAGTTATGAATATAAGGAAGATTGGTTTTCATTTGAATAAGGAGGTTTGATCATTTAAGTTGCCCTCTCAGGTTTTCAACTTAAGCTAGTTTTCTTTTTTCCTTTTTCTCTTTATTATTATTTTGTTGTTTTTGTTTTTTGTTTTTAGTGGTAGGTGAGGGACTAATAGGATGCCCTTTTGAGTTCTCATCCTAGAGTCCTTTTAGGTATAGTACTTCTTAACAGAATCAGAATTCACAGGGTTGGGCAGGTCGCTGCCATCTATCTCAATCAAGATTAGAGCTCTTCCAAAGAATACGTGTTTCACCATGTATAGTCATTCCCAATTTGGGTTCCATTTTCCATAAGCACCTTTATGGATCGGGAGAATGTGTCTGAGCACCAAGTCACCTTCTCAAAACTGACGAGGATGGACTTTTTTTTTTATAGGCTGTCATCATGTGCTTTTGATACATTTGCCCATAACAAATGGCTTTAATCATTTTCTTTTCAATGAGATTGAGCTGCTCATATCAATTTTTAACCCACTCAACCTCCTCAAGCTATAACTCCATTAAAACTTTAAGGGAAAGGATTTTAACCTTGATAGCTAAGACAGCCTCCACGCCATAGACTAAGGAAAAGGCAACTATTCATGCCAATCTTTGTACATGTCAGCCATTTTTTCAACTATCTTCTTGATATTTTTGTTGGCTACTTCAAATACCCTGTTAATCTTCAGATGGTATAGGATGGAGTTTTGATGCTGAATCTTGAACTGAGAGCAAACTGCTTGCATCATCTTGTTTTTTAGGTTACGTGCATTATCAGTAATGATTTGTTCGGGAAGACCATATCTACAGATGATGTCCCATTTCACAAATTTGCACCCGATGGATCTGGTGACATTGGCATAAGAAGTTACCTCTACCCATTTGGTGAAGTAATCATTCATGACCAAAATAAAACGATACTCGTTAGAAGCCTTGGGGGAAATCAGTCTAATCATGTCCATGCCCTACATAGAAAAGGGCCATAGAGCTATTGTAACATTGAAGGGTATTGGTGGGACATGGATTTTGTTAGCGTAGATTTGGTATTTATGACACTTTTGAATGTAGTCAATGCAATCTTTTTCGAAGGTCAACCAATAATAACCTAATTGCATTACTTATTTTTCCATTCGATGTCCATTAGCATGCATACCACAAATCCCTTCATGAACTTCTACAAGTATTCTTTTGGCTTCAGAGGTATCCATGCATTGGAGTAACACCTGATCCCTGCCTTTCTTCTACAAAATCTCCTCATCCAAAATGAAGTTTGTCGCTAATTGTTAGATGGTCTTCTTATCAGTTTCATTGGCACCTTTTGGGTATCGTTGATCCTTGATGTATTGAAAGATGTCATGATACCATGGCAAACCATTATTCTTTTCTTCAACATTCAAGAAATATACTGGGTTTGAATAGATACTCATTTGGATAGGAGCAATGTTTGATTCTCGATTGACTTTAAACATGGAAGATAAAATGGCCAAGGCATCAGCAACTTGATTCTTTTCTCGAGGTAGATAATGAAAACTAATATCATCAAATTCTTCTTTCAGCTCTGATATCAGACTCCTATAGTGGATCAATTTAGCATCACGTGTTTGCCATTCTCTCATCAGTTGGTAAATGATGAGGGCTAAATCTCTAACCGTTTATAATGTTTGAATTCCCCTTTCAATGGCTGCCTAGAGTCCCATGATGCAAGCCTCATATTTAGCTATGTTATTGGTGCAGTCAAAGTTTAATTTGGCTATGAAAGGGTAATGGTTTCCCTTTGGTGAGATGAAAATTACCCCAACTCCATGCCCAGTGCATTCGAAGCTCCATCAAAATACATTATCCATGATGACCCATACTTAATTGTGTTCTCTGCATCAGATATGCACATTAAGTCTTCGTAGGGGAACTTGAAGTTTAAAGGCTAATAGTCATCTGTGGCTGGACTTGCTAAAAAGCCTGCTATTGCACTGCCTTTAATGGCTTTCTCGTTGATATACATGATGTCATACTTAGAAAGCATAACCTACCATCTGGCTACCTCCCAGACAAATTGCACAAATACTTGATGGGATCAAGCTTGGCGATTAACCATGTAGTGCGGTACAGCATGTATTGCCTTAACCTTTGAGCTGTCCAAGTTAAAGTACAACATAACTTCTCTATGAATGAATAAATATTTTCATATTCTGTAAAATTCTTGCTCAAATAGTAGGCAGCTTGTTCCTTTTTTGTTGATTTATCACATTGTCCTAATACATAGGCCATTGGCTTATCTAGGATTGATAGATACAAAATTAGTGGTCGTTCAAGCACTGGTGGCATAAGTATTGGAGGGTTCGAAAGGTAATGTTTGACCTTATCAAAAGCTTCATGGCACTCGTGGTTTCATTCTCCAGGATTTTGTTTTTTTAGTAGCCTGAAGATCGAGATCATATTTGCCAGTCAATTGAGATATGAATTAGGCTATGTAGTTCAGTCTTCCCAAGAAACTCCTTGCTTTCTTTTAAGTTCTAGGTGGTGGTAGGTTTTGGATAGCCTTAACCTTGTCAAGATCCACCTCTATTCTATTCTCACTCACAATGAACCCCAATAATTTACCGAAGGTGACGCCAAATGTGTATTTAACAGGATTTAGCTTAAGCTAATATTTGCAAAGCCTTTTGAAAAGCTTTCATAGGTTGACAATTTGCTCACTCTTTTTAGTTGACTTAGCAATCATATCATCAACATATATCTCAATTTCTCTATGCATAAGGTCATGGAACAATGTTACCTTAGCTCTTTGGTAAGTTACCTTGGCATTCTTTAACCTGAAAGGCATTGCTTTGTAGCAAAAAGTCCCTCACATGGTCATGAAGGTGGTCTTTTCCATGTCTTCGATCACCATTTTGATTTGGTTATACGTCGAAAATCCATCCATTAAAGAAATAAGAGCATTTTTGGTAGTGTTGTCTACTAAAGTATCAATGTGAAACAAGAAAAAATTATCCTTAGGGTTGGTTTAGTTCAAGTCTTTGTAGTCCACACACATTCGCACTTTACTGTCCTTCTTATGAACTAAGACTATGTTGGCTACCCATTCAAGATATTCGGCTACCTTGAGAAATCTTACTTCAAATTACTTCTTGACTTCTTCCTTGATCTTAAGGAGCATTTTTGGTTTCATCCTTTTCAACTTCTGCTAGATTGGTTTGCATTAAAGTTTGTGGGGAAGTTTATAAACCATAATATTGGTATCTAGCCCCAGCATGTCTTGATAGGACCAAGCAAACATGTCTTGATATTCTTGAAGAAGACTTATTAGCTTAACTCGAGCTGATGGCTTTATGAAGGTTTCGATTTTAACTTCTTTTAGGGTTTCTTTTGTTCTAAGGTTTATGGTTTCAATGGATTCTTCATGAGGTAAGATTTATTTTTCTTCTTATTCAAGTAGTCTTAATAGGTCTAAGGGTATGGGGTTCTCTTCAGGGTCCTCTTTAGATTCGACCTCACTAGTATAGATCGGTTGCTCAAAATCAATTCCTAAGGTTTCAGTATGAGCATTCATGTCACCTTCATTGGGGTACTTGAAAATATGGAAAAGAAAATATAGGTGCAAGACAAAAGTCTAAGGTCAGTAAAAATTATGAACACAAAGAATGAATGAAAAATGCTTAGTCATTTTCATTAATAATACTGAATAGAAGTTGCCCATACAAAGGATCCTACAATGCTTTTGGGCAAGAGCATGAAGGTTTAGTTCATAGCATTACTTTAAAATTGACTTGAACAGTACAGGAATCTTAGTCTCAGTCCAAACACTTAGAACAAACCCTAAAGAGCACAGGCTAGTCTCTGAACTTGTAGTTGACATCTTTGGCTCACCAATCATATTGATGGAGATATCCTTGAATGCTTTGTTCAATATAAGCACAGCATTAACGAAACCAGTATTTACATGTCCACCTAGGCAAAAACTTTCTCATTGTGGTGGGAATATCATTAGTTCATCCTCTATGTCTCATCTTGACAAACAAGCCACTATTTTTTCATGATTCTTCTGGGCTTGCTTTCTTTTCTATTGTGTATTGGGCTTGAATCCCAACCCCCTTTTGTCGATTTGGTTAATCACTTTTAAGGCTTTCGTAATTCCTTGGAGGTTTTTTCTTGAGTCCTTTTTCGGCTGAGGCATCCATACTGACAGTCAACTTCAAACCCATGTAAGTACTTTTTGATAAGTGAGGCTGAATTATTGGCAATCCTTCTTTGATATAAGTTGCATTGACAAACTCAAAGGCCTGGAAAGAGGAATCTAAGCTATTTTCGTCAGGTTTGATATATGGGGCATTAGTTGAGGTAGCAGCAATAATATCTTCTTCTCCTCTAATACTAACAACTTTATTCTCGATGATGAATTTTAGCTTTTGGTGCAAAGATGATGGCACTGCTCCAGCAGAATGAATCCATAGCCTTCCTAACAAGCAGTTGTATGATGGAGCAATGTTCATCACGTGGAAGTCAACTTCATAAATACATGGGCCGATTTGGAGTAGAATGGTGATATTCCCAACAATGTTCTGGCAAGTTCCATTAAATGCTCGTAAGATAGTACAACTATTTTAGATATAAGATCCGTCAACAAGGACCTTACCTAAGCATGACATGGGCATTACATTTAAAGCTGACCCATTATCAATGAGCATCTTGGGCAATGTGGCGCCTTTATAATATGTAGTGATATGGAGGGTTTTGTAACTTCCTATTTCTCCATGAAGGATTTCATCATTGCTGAAAGATATGTAATTGTCAACGGTGATATTGGTCACTAGGTGATCCAATTGACCTATAGAGATGTCGAGAGGGACATAGGCCTCATTTAGGACCTTAAAGAGGGTATTCCTATGAGCTTAAGAATTCAACAGTAGTGATAATACAGATATCTTGGCAGGTTACTTGTTCAACTAATCAACGATGCTGTATTCACTATGCTAGATGAATTTAAGGAATTCCCTAGCTTCTTTCTCGCTTACTTGATCTTTAATTGCTACTGATTATAAGTTTTTGGTTGCAGACTTCAGTGCTTAAGAACCCAGATTAGTATTTTCTTGCTGAGCGCTATTTTTCAATACTGTTGGAGCATAACATTGGCTGCTATAAGTTAGGTGACTTACCCCTGAAAAGTTGACACTTGCTGCTTACTGGCTAGATTCTCCAATGATTAAGGTTTTGATTTCATAACTCCAAAGAACTACCTTATCGTCTTTATACAAAATAAGAGATGAAAGTTGAATGATCATCTTTAGCAGAGGCTGAACAGGGTCAACTTTAACTCTTGGTTGATTATCGTGCAAAATCAATGGCTTTTCAATCTTGTAAAGGAGATTGCCCTCTTCTTCTTCTAGTGCATTGAGAGATGGTGTTGCATTTGCAGTCCCAGTATATGAGGCTTACTTCTCATCATAGAATTTGATGCTACCCTCATTCATCATTCTCTGAACCATTATGGGAAGTTTTTTGCATGTTTAAAGGTTATGGCTGTAAATAGTATAGAAATCACAAAAGTTGTCTATCCTTCCCTCTGCTTTCTCAGTTGCATTAAGTAGCTTAGCTTGCACTAGGATTTGCCAAACCAAATTCATTAGTGTTTGTACTTCTTCTATGTTTTCCACGATCTTGCAATTTTCATCAATAATCATCTCCTTTAGGTATAACTTAGCATGAGTTAGAGATAAACTGGCTTTAATGCTGGATTTTGATTGCGTACTAGTCTCTATCCTTCTTTTTCGTTTGTCCTTGCAGATACTTTTTTTTCTCAATCCATTTTTCATGGCCTCATCGATTCTCCCATAGAGTATGACCACATCCACGAAGTTTTTCAGGAAGCTTCTCACTACTTTTTCATAATAAAAGGCTTGAAATGTGCTAATGAATCTAACTATCATCTTTTTTTCTATTAGTAAGGGATGAATCTAGGTAGCCTCATCCATTCATCTTGCAGTGTACTGCCTAAAACTTTGATCAGCTATTTTTCTTATGCCTATAAGAGACAGATAACTAGAAATCTAACCATTATGGGTCTCTCATCATCAGTAGCATTAATAGATGGATTATCATGTCCATCCCATTCCTCATAGAACTCGATTTTGGATTGATCCATCATCCCTTGGACTAGCTTTAGGAGTGATTGACAATGTTGCAAGTCTTGTTCTTGATCACAATGGCAGTAAGATGTATCAATAACATTTTTTTCTTTGACTTTTGTTATCTTTTACTATTTTGATTTTCACAAAAGCCTGCCAAACCTTACTCATTGAGTTTTTGACTTCTACCTTACTTTTTTTTTTAATTTGACAGCCTTTTTCATTTACTATCGTATTCACTCTTGGTTTGGCATGACTAGGAAGTGGGTTGGCTTCCACATTGGGTCTAGGACCTTACTCAATCTTGATCACTCCTTTTTCTAATAAACCTTGTACCTTTTTTTTTGAATGAAGTGTAGTTTTCAATAAAGTGGCCTTGTGCTCCTGCATGGTATTCACAATAAGCATTTTTATCATACCATTTAGGGTATGGTGGTGATCTTAGGTTTGTGAATACTAGTGCCACTAGTTTGCCTACCAACAACTGAGAGTAGATCTTTTATACGAGTAAGGGAGTAGTTCAAAGTGCTCCTTTTCTTGGGATACTTGTTTGTTATTCGAAGCTTTCGCATTGTGCATATTACGGGGCTGTGCATTCTGAGCTACACTTTGTGTGGGATTTGATGCAAAGCTCATTAGAGGAGCAAACTCATAGCGTGAACTAGTTGCGATGGTATTGAGTAAGGGGTAAGACCTATATTCAGCAAGCTTAGGAAGTACATAGGCTGTGCTGGATGCAGGCTTTGATCAAACCTAGCATGATTCTTACCGACTGCATTCACTTTCTTCTCCTTTTATTCACTGTCTTTTTTACTGATCTAGATGCTTTCCTAACAGATATTCTATCGTTCTTGATAGCATTCTCGATTATTTCACCTGATATAACCATATCAACGAAATTTTTCATGGCATTTCCTACTAGCCTTTCATAGTAAGGAACTCGTAAGGTGCCAACAATCATAACTGTCATTTCTTTTTCAATTAGAAGAGGGTGAACTTGAGCTGCCTCCTTCCTCCACCTCTGAGTAAACTGTCTAAAATACTTGAAAGATTTCTTCTCCATGTTTATAAAAGAAAGATGATCTGAAACCCAATCAGACACATGCTTATCCTATTCAAGGAATGCATATGCCAAGTCTGCCCATGTCTGAATTCTTGCAGGATCAATCCCTATATACCATCAGAGGACTACCCCAATCAGGCTATCCTCGAAGCAATGAATCAATAGCTTCTCATTCTTTTCATGTCCTATCATTTTACGATAGTACATGCGAAGATGGGCAATAGGGTCAGTAGTCCCGTTGTATTTTTCAATGTCAGGCACTTTAAACTTGGGCGAGATGACAAGGATCAAAACTAGGCCTAATGACTTTGCATCTATGACTCCAAATTTGTTACTTCTTTCCATAGCTCGAAGATGCTTCTCTAATGAGTGATACTTATCTAAGTCCTCATCATTTTCTAGAGGCTTTTTTGTTTTCTCTTGCTCTATATGCTCATCAAGGTCTATAGACCTTGACGGTGAAGAGCTTGCACCTTGAAATCCTTGAATTAAATAGGATGCTATTGCAGAATTGATATAAATAAATGGCTGGGATGGTGGGATATTCATTGTTGGAGGGTGTTGCCTATGTAGTACCCCTTCTTAAGCATTGATGGCCTCAGTACCACCATTTAAATTGCTTTTAAGGTGCACTGGTTCTTTTCCTATCTTGATTGTGCTTGTTTACCCTTTTTTCCTTTAATGCATTGTATAGCAATTTGGTTAGCTCAGCGATCTATGCTTGAAGTTAAGGTTCTTGTCGAGTGTTTGCTCTTGGGACTCCCTATACATCAGTTTGAGTCTTTTGATGCGGACCTGATGATCGTTTTCCATCATTTTTCAACGATTATAAGTGTTGAACCAATGGCGAATTGTAGATTTTGTGTTTTGTATCACTTTCACTCTAAATTATTTTTGGATTAGGCCTTTATGGTATGCATATGTTTGATGCAATGAAGATGAATAAATAAAAACCATGAAAGGATCAGGTTAGTTACACAAATGCAAAAAGGGATAATTGGATAAAGGGACAGCTCCACCAATAGCATCATTCATTAAAGCAACAAAACGTCTTGATCACATATGATTACATTCAAAAATGTCTGATGCGGTTACACTGCTTGATTACATGGTCCAAGAAATACAATAGCTCTTGCCCGTGGGCTCCGATGGGTAACATATCATGTGTTAGGGATCGGGCTACATCCATTATGTTTTCAGCCTCCAACTAAGCTGTCTGAATCTGTTCTGTGAGACAGTAATAATAGTCTTGATGATTTTGGCATACGTGATCAACCACTTGAAGCATTCTTACTCTCGCTATTCGGAGGCTCTCACTAGTGCGTTGACTTAGTCTTGTCACGCTTGAAGAGAATGCTCTAAGTCTTGAATTCTAAGTGTCAAAACTCCACTTTTGGCTTGGTTTGCTCTCAAATCCCAGACTCGAGCCTCTAACTGTTCATTCCTCCTTTGATAAGTTGATGCGAAAGCTTAGGTTCTAATAAGCTTTTCCTTATTAACCCTAGTAGCTTTTCTCCATTGATGTAGTTCCTTCTCGAGGGTAGTAATTTTTGTCCTCCACTCGACTAATGACTTTCCAAGTCTTTGGGACTTGCTTGCTTTTTAAAGGCCACATAGTCTTCTTTTAAGTTCTCAAGATCCTTTTTAAGGTGGTTTTTCTCCTTGACAGCCCAACTTATCTCGCCATCCTTGAGGTAAAGGTCCATTTTCAATTAACTATTTTCCTCCTTTAATCAAGCAATCTCCTTGGCAAGGGTTGTCTTTTCTTGTTTGAACTCTTGCTTGAGCAATTCAATTTAGAAAGAAATTTGTCAACTAACACTTATGATGTCCCATTACCAGATAGGGGCATGGCATCATTTACACGACAGATCCTCCATTCATCATATCCTAGGGTCATACTACTCCCTCTCCAATATCTCTCCATGCAACAGGTTTGTTTCCATACTTGAAAAGCTAGCTGGACTCTCGACTTGTAGATGGGCTTACCATAATTGAAATCTCATAACTCTAAGTCCTGAATGAAGGGGATGAATTAACGACACTGGAATTGTTAAAGAACTAAAAGAGGGGCATAGCTAGTACTTCCCCATAATCTCATGAGTAATACACAGCTGTAATCTTTGTATCGGTATATGACCATTTGTGAGAAAAACCAAGGACCTTCCATGTTACCTCATCCCCCTTGAGGTTTTAAAATTTTTGGATCCATTGGTCTTTAGATTTGTCTTGAGGCCCATCATTCTCAAGTACCTTAGAGATAGGGCTAAAGCTGGGTAAAAAGCAACATGATGTCCTACTCTCTTCATGGCCAAAGTGGCTGATGAGCCAATATGAAGAAATGGTGCACATCTAATGAATCAGCCTATTCCCATTTTTTTACAAAAAATAAAAGCTTGAATAGTTTTAGCAAGGATGGCCGATGCAGGATTAATGTTGCAACACAAACGAGAAAAAATATCTGCTACTGTAGCTTAAATATAGCCTAATGTCTTTGGGAATATAACCAGACCATATATGGCTAAAGCGTAGATATCTTGGATTTTTTAATGTCAAAGGTACTCACCATTGCTTCTCTCAAATTGGCCCATGAGATGCATTCACTATTCCCCTTTATTTGGATATGACTCTCAATCCAAGACTTTGTTGCCCTGAGGATTTAAGCCAATCCTTTCTTGAAGGTTGGAGGATTCAACACTTTGTAGTATATCCCGTCGACCTTTGCCTTTTCAATGTTGAGTAACATAGTGTATTCATCAACTGTGGGGATTAAGTCTTTATGATTGAAAGTGAAGCACCAGTATGTTGGATTCCAAAACTGAGAGGCCGCTTACAATAACCCGACATCCAAATGAACTTGAAGCAAAAGAGCGTATCTCTATATCTTTTAGTGAATGATTCCTTTTTAGTATTATCCCAATTAGTCCATATGATCCTCAGATCCTACTAATTGCTTTGACGGTATCCTATCTTGATCCTTCCATGCACTACTGAGGCATGCCTCGATTTAAGGATGTCTCTATCTTCACATTGTCGGCACTCTGACCATGCTCAAACTTTTTCAAAAGGCTTTAGCTCTGAAGTAGACTGTTGCTTCATGATAGATGCCCTTTGCTAAACATTGACCCATTAAAGCCAATTATCCCATGATGATAGTAATTATGATGAAATAATGCATAGTGAAAAAGAAAAGCAAAAGGAGAATGAGTTAGTAACCAATACGAAATAATGGGCAAAAGGTAAGAAATAGAAGGAATCACACAAATTTACCCCCACAATAAGCGATACGACGCCAAGGGGCAAATAAGATGATCATAAATGTTAAGGCATTGAATAGGCAGCATACCAGCATACCCATATTAAAATTGTGTCTTCACGAAGTAACATGATACCTCGCAAAGATTAAGACTGACCATCTAAAAGGTGATGCTAAGTCATCATTCGAGTAGCTTGATGGCTTATCTTGGTCAGATACGATTATTTCAAGATGGCATTGCGACTAACTTTCATTTGCCCTTACCCACTTATTAAAAGAGGATTTACCATTGAACATAATGATATATCCTATGAAAATAAAAAGATAAATAAGGGTGTCAACATCCACCCATCATTGCCCTCGTAACCAATGGTATGTAAGAGTAAAAATAAAAAATGTTTCCCCGAGTAACCTTATTCTTCGAGTTATTTTATTAGCATTTTGGTATGGTTTGACATGGTTTGGCTCGTAGGGCTTACTATATAAGTTTAAGTAGACACCTAAATAGGTATCTGAATCACTGCTCCATCCGGTAAGGACAACCAAGACACCTCGATCCTGGGCCCATCGCAGGTTTGGTGGAAGGGGTTTAACCCGGTGGTTGTATTTCACTATGCAAATGCAGAAGGTTACTCATAAGAGACATAGGTAATTTACATCCTGAAAGGTCTTGCCATGCCTATACAGAGGGTTACTCACGAGGGTAGATAGCTCACTTCCTCCTAATAATTAGGATCCTAGCCTCACCATGGTGTTTAGTAGGAATCTAATGCAAAATAAAAGTGCACAGTGTGTGTCGAGAAAACTATTAAACCTTTTTTATTTTACTCTATATTACCATACTTATTCAAATCAATATTCATTCAAAAGAAGGCAATCCTTAAAAAAAAGAATCACAAAATAAAGGCATAAAAAGTAAAAGATTAGAAGGTAAAAAAGAGAAGAAATTATATATAAATAACTATGGAAACTAAAGAACCAAGGACTAAGCAAGACATAATTAGTCATAGGCTTAACTCTCTAAGTTTTTCCCCAGTGGAGTCACCAAGCTGTCGATGTTCCACATGCCTGGCCTTTATGAACTTCGGATGATTCAAAGAGCCAAAGCGCGCTCAACTTAAAAAATATTTTGATGTTCGACATGAAAGAGTAAAAGACCATCAGACGAATCGCTCATCTGACTAGTCTTGGATGGCCACCATGAAGTGGCTATAAATTTGGAGTCGCCACTAATCATTTTAAGTTAGGCATAATCGGATGCCTATTGAAAATAATACTAGAGGTTCATTGTTTTGGGCTTGGGATTTGGTTACGTCTAGAGAAGGATTAGCACCCCGACAATGCTTGAAAATCGGTACCTTCTAACTATATCTTACTTAAATCTCAATTTCCTCGGTTCCATTTTTGTCATTATTTAAATATAATTCCCTCTAATGCATGAAATTTTGTAAAAATACAAGTTTGAGTTTTAATGAAAATTTTATCACCTATGCGCCTTGGAGAGGTGAGAAACAATGGGGTTTTTAATGAAAATGATCTCCGGATGGGTTTAAAAAAGTCAAATATTTCATGTATGGCACTGAAGAGATACTGACATGAGATATTGTTTTGTGATTTTGAAAATGATTTTGAAAGCATGAGTGGTTGAGGTCCCTACAAGAGGAAACATATTAGTAAGATAGGAAAGAAAACAATAAATAAATCCATAAAAATAAACACATAAAATACATAAATAAGAGGGATGATCGAGATGTATCTCGTAGTTGTCTTTGATTATTGATGAATAACTTAGATGACAACATTAAGACTTAGTCAGATTCGGTATAAATTTGTAGAGAAAAAGGTTTAATCACTCGAGAGGGAGAAAAGCTTAGATTCTAGGGGGAATATAAAAAGCAGGGTTGGAGTATCCCCTCAAAAGAATGGGATTAGAGTATCCTCAAAAATGGAAGTTTGGTATTCGATTTAAGGTAAAAATAAGGTTGGAGTATCCCCTCAAAGAAGTAGGGTTGGAGTACCCCTGAAAATGAAAATTTGATGTCATTTTAAGGTGAAATCGGGTTAGAGTATCCTCTCAGAGAAGTGGGGTTGGAGTACCTCCAAAAGTAAAAATATTCGACGTTAAGAGAAATGGTTCATCTTTTTTAAAATAGGAATCTTTAAAAATTGGGAGCTAAAGGTTTGGCTAAAATGTTCCTCTTTTTGTTTAGCCTTGGTTTGAGTCAAAAGGCTTAGGCCATGAGAATAAGCCGAGTAGATCATGAGGTGTTCGAACACCTCAATAAAAGTGTTTCCAAAATTGGGTTGGAAATAGAGGACAACATTGCGTCATTTCTCTTTCTTAATTTATTTCAAGCTTATCTAGAGGTCCCAAAGGGAAAACGAGGTACCGTTGAAAAGGTAACTTGATGAGCATTAATGTAAAAAAAATTTTAAAAATCCTAGAAAATCACTTTCTAGGTGAAATTAATTTTTGAATTTCAACCTATCTCGACACTGGTAGCATGTACAGGGTAAAGGTATGATAGACTTTGACAAATCATTTCATATTCATCCGGAATTATTAAAATATGAATAATACCTTTCCAGAAAGGGAATTTCATGAACTCTATGGGAAAAATATTCAAGGGATTCAAAAATGTTGCTTGTTGGGCCGAAACAGCCCAAACATTAGACTATTCCCTGGATTTAGGGATTTCAAACAGTAAAGATTCAAAAAATCGTAACTATTTCATCCGAGATGATCATAAGGTAAATGAGATATCATTGGAAAGGTAATTCGAAAAGCTTCAAAGGAAAAATACCAATACATTATGGATAAATCATTTTTTATTTTTAAATAATTATTCAAAATCAAACAGATGTGCTACCAAAACAAAATAAGAGAGGTGTTCGGTATTTTTAGTTTTTCATTGGGTTGAGCTCGGGCTATGGATGTTTGAACATCCGTAACTGAGATGAAGGGTTGATATGGGTGACACAAGCTCATTCCATAGTCCCGAAGTTGTTTGGAATTATAGAACAACCCATTGACCATGCCACTATGAGGGTGGTTGGCTAAGGACCAAGGGTTCACATTTCTCATTCTTCCTTGAATCTAGAACTTAATGCTTGCTTTGCCCCCAAGATTGGAAAACCAACTTAATAAAAATCTTTAGCCCTTGTTATTCTCCTTGTATGGGAGGTAGCATATGCTTAACTTAGGGATATTTTTGAAATCGGGTTTTCTAGCACTCAAGCATGCATCTCAAAATAGGCAAAGTACCATAAAATGATGCAGAATATGGAAGATATATATGCACAAGAAAAGATAACATTTTTCATAGAAAAGGTGACAAAAAAATGCATGGAGATGATAGATAGATGCATGAACATACTTAGGATGAGCATGTTTACAAAGAGTTTGCTAAAAAGACATCTTTATTTCATGGAGCCTATCAAGCTTCTAGGAAATGCATGAGCATACTTATGTCATGTTAATATGCATATTTTAAACATGAGATGAAGACATGAATATGAAGGAACATGGTAAGAAGTATATGGACAGAGGCTGTTATGGTGATGAAAATGCAAAGAAGCATGCTTAGTTAACTAAACAACATGAAGGCACCAAGAAAAACATCAAGATCTTAAACTACCATAACCAAAGCCACAAAAAATGCATGAGAGTCCTAAGGTGGCCTTAAAAACCATAAAAAAGGTTTACTAAGATGAAATGTATGCTCAAAACAGAAAATATAAAGATCAAGGTATAGGCATATACCAAAAACTTGAACTTCCCTTTTTCTAAGAATAGTGGCTGTAGGCTTAATTTCTTCCTTCTGCTTGCTATTATTTAGCAAGAAAATGATGAAAAAAAGTAGCTTTTTGGTGGTATGGTTGATGGTGAGGCTTTTTAAGGATCAAAATATGTGAAAAGTTAGGTTCTTGAAGGTTTTCCAATGGTGTTTTGGGGTAGCTACAAGAATAAAGTATGGAGGTCACTGAAACAATGTTTTTGGAAGTGTTTTTTTGGTTGAGAATGGCTAGAGAATTTTTAGGAATGGCTCTGGGTTTCTTTTTAGGCTTTTTCTCTCTAGCCAAAAGTCCTCTTGCTAAGCTAGCCATGTCCTTATTTATTTTCATGCTCAGCCAATGACTTTAGGAGATAACCAAAGGCATTGTTGGGTTTTCTTCTCTGCACAAGGAGACATCCAGGTAACATGCTTAGTTTGCCCCCTATTGATATTGGTTCTGCCATGCTGGGAAATATATCAGAAAGGCTACAACAGCCTCCCAACCACTAATATGCTTGCCACCCTCTTACCACCATATCTCTTATGAAAGTGGCCTTTGGCATTGGTTGCTTAGGCCCAAAACTTGTTTAAATTCGGTCATTGGCCGAAAGCCAAGGTTTGTAATGCTTTATGACGATTTGTTGGTGCTAAAAACATGTTTGAATCAGATTTTCAAAGGCTGAAAAATGGCTCAAACTAGGTAATCTTACCTATCTTGAATAGATTGGTGGTGACTCTGAATAAATAGTTGTTTCGTAATGACTATTTAGGTTTAAGTCTAGTAAGCAATTTATCTCGACAACTAATCCCTAGAAATGAGAAAATATTAATAATGATATAGCCTTTAAAAATCAAAATATATATAAAATAATGATATATTAATAAATATAGGAACAAGGGCCTTTTTAGTTATGCTAGTCAAGATTTAGGTCCTAGCCATGTTGTAACAATAGGCTATGCTCTTAAAAGATTCAGATATCGAAAGTTCAAGATGTGTTAACATATTAATAGTAATTCTGAGATCACCCTTGTTTGGATAAACCTTTACTCCAACTTTTATGACACCCTTCCAAATCCTTGATTTAGGAAGAATGAAAAAAATATATGCCAAAAGCACCTTATCTTTTAGGATAAAATGTTTTCAATCCAATACCTGGTAAATAAGATGTGAAATGCGAGATGTTTTTCAATGCGAAATCAATTTTCTCTCCTAAAGGCTTAACCACAACCCTAATCAATTAGTAGCTGTGAAGCAGGGGCATACCTTAAGCCTTTAAAAAAATGAGTGCAATATCAGGTTATTAAGGTACTAAAAATTATTTCAAAAAGAAAATAAACTTTTTTCCTAGCAAAATGCTTGCTTGTTCAAATGAATTTGTTTGAAATAACAAATGGCCATTTTTCTTTGCCCTCTCACAAATATACAAAATTATTCCCTATGCAGTACCTTTTGAACCTGATAATTTATTTTTTTCTTTAAATCCAATTCAAGCATTACCCTCCACACTAAGGGGATGAATTCGCTGATTTGAAAAAAACCTTATTCATTGGAACATCTATCTTGTCCCTGGTACTGCATAGTTTCACTTTGTAAGAACTTTAAATCATTCTTTTGAAAGCAAAACTTCAAGATCAAAAAGGAAATTATAATCTAAAGTTACAAGAAGAACAGGTTAAATGTCATGAGTCAAATTATAAAGACTAAAGAAAGTTTAAATTTCAAGTTCAACTATTCAAGGTAAAGAACAAAGAAAATTTCAAAATCTTTTAGAATGAAGAATAAAGAAAAACATGATGAAGAAAGAAATAAAAAGAAGCAAAGAAAAATGAAAAAGTAGAAAAAAATAAAGAAATAATGATTTTGTTTATCGTGAAAGACATGATGGGTTGAATCCCTTCTACAAGCAAATGATTATTGAGTTAATTACCCTTAAATACTTGATTTGGGCTTATCTATCCTTTCTTTCTAAACTAAGAACCATGGCTCGCATTACGTACCTATCAAAGTCTATTTCGATCAAACATAACTATTTGATCTATCGGGCCATTCTTAGGAAGCTTTTTTCAAATTCATCTTTTTGGATGATTTTTGAGTCCTCAAGAATATGATGGGGCAATCAATTAAAAAATCAAGTTCTAAGTGAAAACTCAAAAAAATGTAGTCATACAACAAACTTAATGGCCTTAGAACTACTCTTAAATTGACAAAGTAGCCACCAAAAAAAAAAAACCCTTCTATATAAAATCAAAAATGATCCCAAACGTTTAGAAATTTTTTAATATTAGCAAAAGGTTAAATCAAATGCTTAAACATTGGTTCCTTTTAAAATAACATTTTAGAATTTTTGTACCCAACCTTGGGAATTGATGTCTACCAAAGACCTTCTGAATTAAATCATGAGACATGATGTTTACTAACATTAGTTTAGCACCTATTGAGTTACTGTATTGGAAGATTAAAAGGATGTTATAATCTGACGTTTTGCCTTTCAAGGGACTCCCATGAAAGAAACATCCACCCAAGCTTAGTCTTGATAAACTTTGACTTTCTTATACTCATTTTTTCAAGATAAATTTCTAGCAGTTGCATCTCATTTGTGCCTTTAAATTTATTCCTTCATTTCATTCAATGTGCCCCAAATGGTGATCATTTGTCATAAAAAGGTCTTAATAGATGAAGATGACATTTCCATTATCCTTGATATTGGAAAAATTATGGTTTAAATTATTATGAAATTTTCATACTTTTTGATCAAGTAGATTCTTTCCCAACTTAGAATGAGAAAGTGATCTTGTTCTGTAAATCTAAAATTTAGATTAATTATCGTACTTTTCATAATTTTTACAGAAATGTGTTTTAAGTAGCAAAATGTGATTTTTATCTAACTGTACTAATTCATTATTTGGTGGCTTTTAGGAAAAATAAAATAATTCATAGATTCTTAAAATAAAGATTAGGAAAAGGATTTTGTGGGTTCCTTTTGCAAGGATTTTAAAATAAAGATATAGTCCTTTAATGATTTAAACCTTTAACTCCAAGTATAAAAGGAAGCTTTCAACTTTAAGTTTATGCATGGTTTCCTTTTACAAAAAATGAAAAAAAAAAAGAAATATCCACGACATTTTTTGAAAATGCCTTCGACTATAGGTAGAAACTCAAACCTATTTCACCAAATGTAAAAGAAATATCATTACATTTTCTAAAATACCTCCAATTCCAAAATAGGTTGGATCAAAGATTGTCTAGTATGAATAATGACAAAACTCGTAGATTAGAAAATATAATCATGAACATGCATTATATACATTTCACATGCATTACGTTCAATAATTTGCAAATTAAAAACTAAGCATGATATTGGACAAAAGTGATAATCATTCACTATGCTGACTTCCTTAAAATCAAAAGGTAACTTTCACATCCTTTTAAATCAATCGAATATCAAACATTGTCTCTAGGTTTTATCCCGATCAACAATTTTTAAACTTAAGTTTCGGCTGGTCATCTCAAGTTGACTCATATGGTTTCATTATTACTAATGAGTAAACCTCTATCATCAAGATAAAAAGTGAATTTTTCCTTCTGTGAAATAAAATTTGAATTTAGCCAGCCAAAAGAAAATGAATTTTGTCTTCCTCTATTGCATTTGTATATATAAATCAAATATAGAAAAAAAGATAAACATAAAGTTTTGCATCTTTCTATATCTCTCAATAATTCTATCTTGATCTTGGCCAACCATTTTCAAACTTAGGTTTCATCCTAGTTATCCCAAGTTGACTCATATGATTTCTTCTAGGTCAACCCTTTTTAGACATAGGTCATCTTAAGTTGACTCGTATGGTTTTGGCCTAGTCAACCATTTCATACTTAGGTTTTACCTAGGTTATCCTAAGTTGACTCATATGGTTTTGTCTCGATTAATCCTTTTTTAACATCGGTTTTGCTCTAGTTATCTCAAGTTAACTCATATGGTTTTATCTTGGTCTACTTAAGTCAACTTGTACAGTTTTATCTTAGTCAACTCTTTTCGAACTTTGGTTCTACCTTGGTCCTTCAAGTCGAATCATATAGTTTTGTTTTGTTCAACTCTTTTTAGATTTAGGTTTTATCCTAGTCATCTCAAGTTGACGCGTATAGTTTTATCCTGATTAACTCTGTTAAGACTAAGGTTTACCCCAGTCATCTCAACTTAACTCATATAGTTTTATCCCAGTTAACTCTTTTCACACTCAGGTTGGCCCTACTCATCTTGAGTTGACTCGTATAGTTTCATCCTAGTTAACCTTTTCAAACTTAGATTTTTCCCTAGTCACCTTAAGTTGACTCATTTGGTTTTATCTCGATCAATACTTTTCATACTTAGGTTTCACTATGATCATCGCAAGTTAACTCGTATGGTTTCATCTCAGTTAACTCTTTTCAGACTTAAGTTTTGCCTTGGTCACTCAAGTTGACTCATATGGTTTCATCTCGGTTAATCCCTTGCAAACTTAGGTTTCATTATGGTCATCTCAAGTTGACTAGTATGGTTTTGTCCCTATACTTTTTTAAGCTTAGGTTTTGCACTAATCATCTCAAGTTGACTCGTATGGTTTAATCTCGATCAATCTCTTTCAAACTTATGTTTTTCCCTGGCCATCTCAAGTTAACTCGTATGGTTTCATCCTAGTTAACTTTTTTCAAACATAGGTTTTGCCCTATTTATCCCAAGTTAAGTCATATAGTTTTATATCAATCAACCCTTCTTATTGGTTGACTCATATAGTTTTATCCTGAGTAACTTTTTTTAGACTTAAAAATTCTACCTTGGTCATTTCAATTTAACTCGTATGGTTTCATCCTGGTTAACTTTTTTCAAACATAGATTTCGCCCTATTCACCCAAGTTGACTCGTACAGTTTCATCCTAATCAACCCTTCTTATTGGTTGACTCATATAGTTTCATCTCGATTAACTCATTTTAGACTTAAATTCTACCTTGGTCATCTCAAGTTGACTCTTATGGCTTTGTTCCAGTCAGCTCTTTTTTTGACTTAATTTATCCTAGTCATCGAAGTTAACTCATATGGTTTCATCCTGGTCAACTTTTCTTGGACTTAGGTTCTTTCCTTGTTACCCAAGTTGACTCTATGGTTTTATCCTAGTCAACTTATTTTAGACTTAGGTTCTATTATGGTCACCCAAGTTGACTCATATAGTTTCATCCTAGTTAACTCTTTTTAGACTTAGGTTCTGCCCTAGTCATTTAAGTTAACTTGTATACTTTTATCTCAATCAATTCTTTTTACATTTAAGTTTATCCTACTCATTTCAAGTTAACTTGTATGGTTTCATCCCAATTAACTCTTTTCAAACTTAAGTTCCATGTTGATCATCTCAAGTTCACTGCATGGTTTCATCCTATTTAACTCTTTTTAAACTTAGGTTCTGCCCTGGTCATCTCAAGTTGACTCATATGGTTTCATCCCAGCCAACTCTTTTCAAACATAGATTCATCCTGATCATCTAAAGTTGACTCGCATGATTTTGTCTTGGTCAACTATTTTAAGACTTAGGTTCTGCCTTGCTCAGTCAAGTTGACTCATATGGTTTTAACTTGGTCAACTCTTTTCTGACTCAGGTTTTGTCTTGGTCATCTTAAATTGACTCGTATGGTTTCATCTCGATCTACTTTTTTTCAGAATTAGGTTCTACTCTAGTCATCCAAGTTACTCGTATGTCTTGGTCAACTTTTTTCACAAGTAGGTTCTACCATGGACATCTTAAGTTGACTCATATGGTTTCATTCTAGTTAACTTTTTTCAAACTTAGGTTTCACCTTAATCATCCCAAGTTGACTCATATGGTTTCATCCTGGTCTACTCTTTTTAGACTTAGTTTTTGCCTAGTCATCCAAGTTGGCTTGTATAGTTTCGTCTACAATAAGCTATTTTAAACTTAAGTTTTACCCTGGTCACCGAAGTTGACTTGTATGGTTTTGTCTCGATCAAATTATTTTAGACTTAGGTTTTGTCCTAGTCAACCCCATATTTTAACCTAGGTTTCATCCTTGGTTTTTTTGTTATTGATGTAAAGTTTTTTCTTAGTAAAGTTTGTTTTAAGGCTTGAACAAAATTGTGTCTATTGTTGCCTTTACCTTATTTCTGATTCTCAACAAGGACAAAAGAGAGGCATCGATTAAAACCTAATTTTGTTCAGACCCATATCCGAAACAAAGAACTTAGCGGTCACTTGATAAAGGTTAATTCCTCTAGGTTGACTAAACATCTTTAAGAACTTTTTAGTCATGCCTAAATGACTATATCTGCACATAATAGAAAAATTACCATTTTAGGGGTCGTAAAGAATAAATTTCGAATAAAAAAGATGAATATCAAGGTAAGACATTAGTTTTTAAATTTATGCTTTTGAAATTTTGAAATTTATTTTTGCAGATATTATCACAATCAAATTTCTTATTTTTAAGAAATTTTAAAGAATTTTTCGTAAAATTTTAGAAATGACTATCGTATATGTTTATCGTTACTCATATAGTATTTATGCCGATACTCACTCCCCAAAATCATAAATATTGAAAAAAAATCCATGTAAGCATTTGTAGCATGAGGTATCAAGTTGTCAATTTCTAGACTTAAATTTGAATTTTTCATAGTAACACAAGTGTTATGCTCATGAAATTTTTCCCAATAAAAATTGTTTTGGATTTCAAGTTTTCATCTTTATTATTTTTCTAAATTAATAATTTGATTAATGTGTTGGATAAAATTCGTTTCTATAAAATTTGAACATATTTTTGAAATTCTTCCATTTCTAAGATACGGAGTTTTCTACTCCATAAATTTTTTGATAGAATTTTTTTACTTCTATAATTTTTAAAATTCTTCAAATATTTTCATTAAATTCATATTAAATCAGTTTTGAAAAATTTAATTTATTTTATAAGTTTTGCATTTTTTTCAAATAATAATTTTCTTCCATAAAGGTTTTTCTCGTAAAATTTCACTAGTTTGAAATTTTTAATTGCCTTTTTGTTGCACATAAAATTTCCCAAAGTTTTATTTAATTTTTATATGAAATTTTATTAACTTTATTTTTAGTGGGCCAAAATATTTTTTCCATTTCCTAGGCTTTAAAACCCGTTAATTTTTCTAATAGGATTAATTAGCCTATTAACTTTCTAACAAGCCTAGCGAGCCCATTTTTATTTTCTAACAAGCTTGAGAACTTTATTTTGATTAAATTTTTAATTAAATTTGTTATGTGAAATGTTATTCTTTGAATACATAATTTTTAATTTATTATAATTTAGTCCTTATAATTTATTTTTGTTCAAATTAAATTCTTTCTCTCTATATCTCTAAATTATCATGTCATGCATTATGACACAAGAAAAGTGACAAATATAATTAATTAAAATCTTATCAAAATAAAAAACTATATATTTATAGAAATTTGCAGTAGGATCAGCCAAGGGAGATTTCAGCCACCCTTGGCTAATTCTCACACTTTAAAATATGGGTAAGTATGTTTGTCGAAGATCTTTAGCCATTATAGCCAAAAAAACACTAAAATTCACTAAACAACTTAAGTTTTTTTCTTTAAGTTTTTCAAGCTTTTAAGGTAAATCCACTTGGAAAACTCTTGATTTTTGTTCATTGCTATTATACTTCATCTTTTTTGTGAGCTTTGTGTATAGTTAGCTCACGGAATTTGATCCATGTTGAAAGGCCAAGTATGTAAGTTATGACCAAAGTTTCTTGATTTTATTGTTATATTTGATTTTTGCTAAAAATAGTTTGATTTTCATCAAATTAATTCATGTTTGTTTATAAAAATAATATTATTTTCATGCATATATTTTTATATTATTTTTCTTAATATTTTCATGTTGATTTATTCATTACTTCTTTTTTCATATTTAAGCTTGATAAAAATTATGACATGTATTTATGCTAATATTCATGAAAATATGTGATGAAAAAAATTGTTTTTAGTTGACATATATGCTAGCTGAAAATGTTTATAGTCCTTGAATAATTTTTAAGCTTGATTTCATGGTATTTTAAATTATTTTGTAATATTAGAAATTTATAAGGACTTTAAAATAATTTTCCCAAGTTTTTGAAGGCCTTGGAAGGGTGATTCCAAGTTGGCTGAATTTTATCTTGATGATTTTGTGATGTTTTAATTTTTTAGGCTATTTTTTAATTATAAAAAATATAGGGATTAAATTTTTAAAATTGCAAAAAATTTTTTATGGCCATCTAAGCATGGCCGACACTATGTTGGGATGTTTAAGAATGTTTTTCATGTATTTTTTTATATGTTTAAGTGTGTTTTAATCATTTAGGGGCCTTGGTAGTTTTGTAAAGTTTAGGGACTTGTTTGAAAGAAGGTAAAAAAATTTTGTTTTAAGGCCATATATGCTTAACCGAATACTTTATATGATTTTTAATGCATTTTTCATGTTGATTTTGAAGTGTTTTATATTATCTTGTCATGTATATATTACATAAAGACTAAATTGTAAAAATGAAAAAGTTTTGTTTTAAAGCCTATAATGCTTATCCGAACCATTTCTTGACCTTTATGGTTGTTTTTCATGTGTTAATATGTTTGAATATGTTTTATATATTTTTAACTATTTTGAGGTGTTTTTGCAATTTTAGTAAGTTTAAAGACTAATTTCCAAAAAATAAAAAGTAACTCCAAGGCCATAGATAGTTGGCTGAATGCTTTTTATGATTGTTGACATGATTTTCATGATTTTTTGTGATGTATTTTGTGTTCAATTATGAGTTTATTTTGTGTAGGGACTAAATTGCAAATTTTGGAAAGTTTAAAATTCATCAAGAAACCCTTCTGTTTAAGGCCTAAATCATCTTTTCCTAATAAAATTTCCAATTTAGGAATATTTCTAGCATTTCTTTGGTCTTCTAGAGAGGTGTAGAAAATATTAAAATCTTTTGTATTCTTTTAGTCTTCCTATAGGGTATGAAATGTACTTTTGAAAAGTTTAGGGACCTATTAGTAAATTTTTGCATTTTAAGTCATTTTTTACGTCCAAGTTACTTGTTGAGGGTAAAATTATCATTTCATACTGCTATCGAATCCTCTAGGTTATTGTGATACTTTTATGTCAAAGGTACAGCTTTTTTTGTAATTTTCCCTAGAACCAAGTCCTATGTGATCAGCAAAATACTTATATGTCGAAGGTGTATAGTAGGAATAGGTTCTCTAATTTATGATGTCATCAAGTCTTTGAGGGTTGCTAAGATATTTGTAAATCAAAGGTAAGCCTTAGGGTTATTTTATTAATTTTTCCTAGAATCAAGTCTTATGTGATAATTGGGATACTTATATGTCGAAGGTGTACAGTAAGAATAGCTTTGTTCATTTATGATGTCATTAAGTCCTTTAAAGGTACCAAGATACTTAAATGTCGAAGGTATCCCAAGGATATTTTTGTAATTTTGGTAATTTTGCTTAAAACTAAGTCCTTTAGAGATATTAAGATACTTTTATGTCAAAAGTACTTTAAGGTACATTTTGGTCTCATTGACCATGTTCAAGTTTTTAGGATTAGTTTCATACGTGTAGTCAAAATAGAGTCTTAGGATAAATTTTATTATTTATTATAAAATTAGATTTTCTTAAATTAGGGCAATGTTTTCGATGTTAAAATAATATTTGGAATTTCTCCCAATATATAAGAGAGATTCTACAGATTATTTTAATAACGAGATATCCATTTCAAGAAGAAAATCAAGATTTTTCAATTTTCATAAAATAAAACCTTTTATATTCCGACAACTCTCTAATAGGGCACAAAAGATATTTTGATTTTTTAAAACCTTTTGTATTCTTCCGCTCTTCAGTAGGGTACGAAAGAAAATGATAAAACCTTTGATGTTCTATCAGTCCTCTTGTGAAGTACAAAAAATATTTTGACTTTCTCATATAGAATAATAAAATTATTTTATAAAAATTTTGACTTGTGGGAATTACAACTAAATATCGAATATTAAAATTGAATAAAAATCAAAATTTATGTTAGCACTTGGTTAATAAGGTATCAATTTTCGAGCATCACAAAAGGATCGATCTTTACTTGTGATTGTAATCGACTCCTAGATCCTTTTTTATGATCTCTGGTATAATCGTGGACCTTAGAGTTTGTTTGTATTTTTATAACTTAAAAAAATACAAACGCCAATAGGTGACTAATCTCACTTAGCTAAATAGATTAGTGGTGACTCCAAGAAAATAAATAGTCATTTCTTAATGACTATTTAAGGTTAAGTCAAGTAAGTGATTCATCTCTGTATACACTTAATTTCATCCAGGTCTCTTTTTCGATAATCTTGAATAATTAATATTGAGAACTTAACGGCCACCCTCATACGGAATAATTTTTTCAGATGAACCAAACATTCTTTAAATGTTTCTATTCATATTTAAATTGCAGTAAATTTATGTGATAGAAAAAATCATATTTTGATCTCTGATTTGAGATATACAAGATAAATATTTAAGAGAAAAATTAGGTTTTTAATAGTTTCTTTTCAAATTTGGAAATCTATCTCTGCAGATGATATTATAGTCAAAATTTCCATTTTTAGGAACTTTTTAAGAATTTTTTCTAAAATTTAAGAAATTGATGGTCGTATATTTTTATCAATACTTATATAGTATTTGTGTCAATACACATTCCAAAAAATTAGAAATACTCAAAGAAAAATCCAAATTGACATTTACAATAAAAGGTGTCAAGTTACCTATTTTAGTAATTAATTTTGAATTTTTTACAAAACCATGAGTATCATACTCGTGAAATTTTTCAGATAAAATTATTTAAAATTTTAGATTTTCATCTTCTCCATTTGTTAAATTAATATTTTGGATAATATGTTTTATTTAGTTCATTTTATATAAGTTTCGACGTATTTTTTGAGAACTTTCTCGATTCCAAAATACAAACTTGTCTTTACCTATAAAATTTTTGCTGAAATTTTTTTGAGTTTTAAATTTCAAAATTTTTTAAATATTCACATTCAACCATAATTAAATCAGTTTTTAAAATTTCATTTGTTTGTTATAAATGTTAGGATTTTCCCCATTTTTCAAATATAGCATTTTTTACTCTGTAAAATTTTTGGGTGATTTTTCTAAATGTATAATTTCTAAAATTCTTCAAATATCATTATTAAATTCATATTAAATTAGTTTTTCAAACTTTAATTTATTATATGATTTTTTAAAATTTTTTATTTTTAAAATATAGAGTTTTTCACTCCGTAAATTTTGTGGGGGATTTTTCTATGTTTATAATTTTTAAAATTCTTTAATGTTTCTCATTAAATTCATATCAAATCAATTTTTCAAAAATTTAATTTATTTGATAAGTTTTGCATTTTTTTAGAATTTTTTCTATTTTCAAAATATAGAGTTTTATGCTCTGTAAATTTTTTTGAGTTTCTAATTTTTAAAATTCTTCAAACATTATTTAATTCATATTAAATCAGTTTTAAAAAATTTATTTTATTTTATAAGTTTTACATTTTCTTACTATATATAAAATATAGAGTTCTCTACCTCATAAATTTTTTCAGAAAGACTTTTCTGAGTTTCTAACTTTTAAAATTCTTCAAATATTACTGTTTATTTCATATTAAATCAAATTAGGAAAATTCATTTTATTTTATGAGTCCTTCATTTTCTTTTTAAAATTTTTCTATTTTTAAAATATGAAGTTTTATACTCCATGAATTTTTCGATAGGATTTTTTCAAGTTTATAATTTTTAAAAATTCTTCAAATATTATTGTTTAAGTTATATTAAATCAGTTTTAAAAATTTCAATTTATTTTTTGAGTTTTGCCTTTTTTACAGATAATAATTTTTCCCTGTAAAAGTTTTACTCATAAAATTGTACAAGTTTTTATTTTTAATGTTTTTCTGTAAATAAAAAAATGGTGTTTATTATTAGATTAAATTAAATTGATTGTATTAAATTTTGTTTCAATATATAATTTTTTTAATTTTTAAAATTTAATCATTCTAAATAATTTTTACGGTATAATTTTGCATATTATATAAATATCTTTCAAAATTATCTAGACCTTGATGATGTTGTGCATGACATAATTCATTAAAAGACAAACATAATTAATTTAAATCAAATTAATTTAAACAAGATCAAATTAAAATAATAATATTAAATAAATATTAAATAAAAAATAAATTCCTAGAAAACTCTAGGAAAAGCTACGACCAATGGCTTTTCCATGTTTTTGGCTGTCCATCATTCCCTATAAAGAGATGATGGTTTTCTTCATTTGGGAACTTTAGGTTTTTGGTAGAAAATACCAAGAAAAAACATTAAATACTTAATTTTTCAAGCTTTTTCAAGGTAAATTCTTAATTTTTGTTCATTTCCTGCCTAATACTTCTTTCTAATGAGCCAAATGAATACTTGTGCTCATGAATTTTTATTCATGTTGAAATGCCAAGTAAGATGGCTATGATTAAAATTTTTGATTTTGTTATTTTAGTTAATTTTTATTAGAAATAATTTGATTTTCTTTGATATTATTTGTGTTTGTTGATATATATTGCTATTTTCATGGATATATGTTTATGTAATTTTTCTTAATTTTTTCATGTTGTTTTATATAGATTTATTCATTAATTTTTTATGTTTTTATGCTTACTCATGCTTAGTAAAAATTCTAACATGTATATATATATATATATATATTAATATTTATGAAAATATGTGATGAAAAAAATTATTTTTTGCTGAAATATCATGCTGCCAGAATCCTTAAGGGCTGATTTTGTGATATTTTAATTTTATTTAGCTTATTTTGTAAATATAAAAATATTAGGGACTAAACTGTAAAACTTGAAAAAAAATTCTTTATGGCTATCTATGCTTAGTCGATTTCTTATGGAATTTTGTGAAAGTGTTTTCATATTTAGTTTAACATTTTTGAATATGTTTTACACATTTTCAATTATTTTAGGCTCATTTTGCAAATATGGAAAATATAAAGGCTAAAATGCAAAAAATTAAAAAAAAATTCTTTGGCCATTTAAGCTTGGCTGAACTTTGTAGACAGCCGTAAAAATGTTTTTATGCTTACCTCAGCATATTTTAATGTGTTTTATGTATTTTATATCGTTTTGGGGTCATTTTACAATTTTACAAAGTTTAGGGACTAAATTGCCAAATATGAAAAAAATGTGTTTTATGGATAAAGGTGCTTGGCTAAATTTTCATATGTATTTTTGCCATGATCGTCATGCGGATTGATAGTTTTTTGTAATTTTTTTCGCATTTTTCTTATTTAGGGATCTAAATATAAATTTTAAAAGTTTAAGGACTAAATAGCTAATTCGAGTATTTAGGGGTAAAATGGTCATTTTTGTCGATTTTAAATATTTCTATTATTCTTATGATCTTCATAGGGGTATAGAAATTTTTAAAACTTCGTATCCTCTCAGTTTTTTATAGGGTACAAAATAAAATTTTTAAAGTTTAAGGGATTAATTATAATTTTGTATTTTAAGCGAATTTCAGGATTTTAATTCCCTATTTAGGGTAAATTCATAATTTCATCATCATTTTAGTGTCCGTTAAGGTATTGAGATACTTTTATGTTAAAGGTATACCCTAAAGGTATTTTGGTAATTTTGCCAAAAACGAGTCCTAGATAGTAGCCGAGATGCTTTTATGCCAAAGGTGCAT
The DNA here is from genome assembly GCA_029448705.1 of Adansonia digitata. Taxonomy (NCBI): domain Eukaryota; kingdom Viridiplantae; phylum Streptophyta; class Magnoliopsida; order Malvales; family Malvaceae; genus Adansonia; species Adansonia digitata. The sequence continues at coordinate 72,515 of JAQSVH010167912.1, forward strand.
ATTTAGGATAGATTCATCATTTCATCATCATATTAGCGTCCATTAGGGTATTGAGGTACTTTCACGTCAAAGGTATACCCTAAAGGCATTTTGGTAATTTTACCTAGAACTGAGTCCTAGATAGTAACCGAGATGCTTTTATGCCAATGGTTCATATTTAGGATAGGTTCATCATTTCATCATCATATTAGTGTCTGTTACGGTACTGGGATACTTTCACGTCGAAGGGATACTTTAGGGGCATTTTGGTAATTTTACCTAAAATAGTGTCCTAGATAGTATACTAGATGCTTTTATGCTGAAGGTGCATATTTAGGATAGGTTCACATTTTTATTAACATTTTCGAGTCCTTTGGATAACCATGATGCTTTTACGTCGAAGGTATACCCTATAAGTATTTTCGTAATTTTGCATTAGAACAAAGTTTTAAGTGAATACTAGGATATTTTCATGTCGAAAATACCCATTAGGAATAAGTTAATCATATTAGACCATTTTTAGGTCTTAGGATTAATATGTTTAGTAAAATTAGAATTTTTGAAAATTAAGACAATATCTCTAATGTTAAAATAGTATATAAAATTCCTACCAAAATATGCGAAGGGTTCTACAAATTATTTTAATAACGAGATATCCTTTTCAAATAGAAAGGTAGGATTTTTTTTTAATTTTCATAAAAATAAAACATTTCGTATTCCACAAGTTTTCTATCAAGGTACGATAAAGAATAATAAAAACTTTTGTGTTCTCTTGGTTTCTAGGAGGGTGCGAAAAATATTTTAATTTTTAAAAATATTAAAAACCTAATTTTTCCATTTGGAATAATAAATTTGTTTAATAAAATTTTATTTTTAAACATGAGAGTTATAATTAAATAGCAAACATTGAAATTAAATAAAAAATCAAATTTATGTTAATAGGCGATTAATAAGGTACTGATTACTGGGCATCATGAAAAGGTCGATCCTTACTTCTGATTGTAACCGACTCCCAGACCCTTTTAAGCGATCTCTGGTATGAGCATAGACCTTGGAGTTTGTTTTTATGGGTTTTGTAATCCTTAAAATACAAACTCCGATAGGTGTCTAATCTCACATGGCCAAAATAATATTAGTGGCAACTCTAAATAAATGGTCAATTCATAACGACAATTCAGAGAAGTTGAGTGAGATATTCATCTCAACAATTTAGTCCCTATCCATGAAAAATAAAGAATAATAATAATGAATGGCCCCAAAAAAATAAAATAATGATATATTCAAAAAAAATTGGTATACCCATCATTTTAAATCCAGCTGATCAAGATTCATATCCAAGCCATGTTGTAACAAAAATGACCAGTTAAGAGAGTTCCATTTGGTATTTCACTCAAATGTCTATGGAAATACTCTCATGTGTCAGTAATATAAGTGATCCTTAGACTTGTGACACTAGGCCATCTTATATGAAGGCTGTCATGTTTTGATTACATCACGAATGGGTCCATAATAGATGGATGCTTAAGATAAAGTGGTTTTGGGTATGGCATGAATCATATAGTAGAATAATGTGTGTTCAAGAAAGGATTCATCACCTCAAGTGATATGAAGGGACATATCTTACATACACGTGGCCCATGTTAACTTAAAGTTTTGTCCAAGGCAATATTAACTATCGAGTTAACATATAAGGGTTACCTACTGATTGGAATGAGCTAAGAGTAGACATTGAACCATGGTCTTGCTAATTTTGAGATTTATAATGAAAAGATATTTATTACACTGAGATATTGAACAATAAAAGGCTTGTAAAAACCATATTAACACTCCCTGCATGTTAGGTGGCATAATGCATTGCTAGATGACAATCTTGGTCTATAAACAAAAATATTCTTGATTAGGCTATTTTATATTTATTACCAATATGATGGAGGCCAAATGGGTTGCACATGAGGGTGATTAATAAAAATTAAATTGAGATAGGGCTAACATGTTTAGTATAAGTAATGGTTACTTAGGTCTAATTTGAATGAATTCATATAGGCCGAGGGCAAATTCCAATTTCTTAAAAATTAAAATGTTAACCTTAGATGTATTTAACCTAAGTTAGTCGTCCCATATGGTCTAAGAAAGACAAAAAAATTAAGCCCAGAGACCTCTAGAAACCTATTTTGCATTTTCCATAGATTTTTTAAGTAGGGATTGTGCAAATTTGAATTTGATTATTGAATCAATATTTTCTAAGTGTAATAGAAGGTTTTCTAAAACCTAAGCTGCTAGCACTGCTCCTAGTAACAAAATCTCTTCCTTATTAAAGGTTTTTTGAGTCACTTGTATGGATAACTGTTAGAGGCAAGATGCTTGGACAACTTTTGTTTATGAAATCATGCTCAGTGTTTTTGATAATTTGGTCATGGAATTGCTAAAAGACTTCTCAAGATTGAGGTATGTTTAAATCATGAATAGATCTTTAGGTATTTTGATCTTAAAGATTAGTCAAGATCATAAAAGATGATCCTATTTAGGGTGCCTTTGATTATCTTAATTATTATATTTTCACTGCCATGTTTATAAGATATTTTATAAATTTATATAATCTGATTATTTGCTATGCCAAGACTTCCTACACAATTTGCTTAGAGTTTCTAGAAGCTTAAAGATTCAGTTAAACATAACTACTCTAGCTTACATAAGACTTTATAAAGATGGAGTTTAAATTCATCTAGTGTTGTGATGTGCCTTCGTATGGCACTATGCCTTGCCCCAAATCGCTCAAATATTAACATGCATGATTTAAAAAAAAAAGAACTATTGGTTGTGATGTTGCCTTTGGATTATCCTTGATTGGGAAATAAATTAGACATGATAAATGATACTAGAGGGAGGATCATTAGACGAATCACTCTCTAACTGATTTTGGATGGCTACCACAAAGTGGCCAAAAACTTGGAGTCACCAACAAACATTTCAGGCTAGGCATGATCGAATGCCTATTAAGAATGATATTTTGAGTTATAAAACTTGGAACATCGATTATGTGTGGGGAAGGATTAGCACCTTCATGAACACTTGAAATCACTACCCGCTAGCTATGTTTTGAGTTGGTTTCAATTTCTTTAATTTTCTTTTGTCATTATTTTGATATAATCCCTTTTTTAATGCATGAATTTTATATGAAAATTATAAACTTAGGTTTTAAGGAGAAATTTAAATCATGTATATGCCTCAAAGATGTAAGGAACATAAGGATTTTTGATAAAATTTTCTTTAAATTTAATTTAATAAATTAGATACTTCGTGTCAAGCACTGGAGAGATACCTTCATAAAATATTGCCTTATAATTTTTAAAAATGATTTGGCAATATGAATGCACAATGGACACCATAAAAAGGAAACGTATTAGTAGGATGAAAATTAATATAATAACTTTGTGCAAAAATAAAAACATAAAAGCATAAAGAAAGAGGAACAATTGAATGTATTTCATAATTGTCTTCAACTATTAAGGAATAATCGAAATGGCAATTTTGAGATGCATTTGAACTCGATGTTCACTTGTGGTATGAAAAAAAAAGTACAGATTAAAAGGCTCAAGAGAGTTTAGGAAAAAGAAAATTTTTAGAGTTTGAGTGGAAAGTAGGGTTAGAGCACTCCCTCGGAAGGCAAGGTTGGAGTAAGATTTTCAATGTTTTTGAAATGAGGTTCTAACTAAAAGGTGTAGGGAAATTTGAAAGAGAAGAAATTAGGATTTTTTAGTGAAAAATAGGTTAGATTATCCCCTTTGAAGTGGGATTAAAGTATCCCCGCTAGTGAAAATTTAGACACTTGTGGAAAAAAATATTTTAGGAAAAAGTATTTTGGAAATTAAAATCGATGATTTGAAGAAAATTATCTTTTTGTTTTGAACTTGATCCGAGCCTACAGGCTTGTATTATAGTATACGACTATGGAGAGTTAATTGGAAGCATTTCGAGACGATCAAACATCTTGATAAAGGTGTTTTGGAAAATTGGGTAAATTTTAATTCCAAAAATAGGGGATAGCATCACACTGTCTTCTTTCCCTAATTTATTTTAGGTTCATATGAAGTCTTTCAAAGGTACATAAGGTACCTTTCAAAAGGTAACTCGATAAGGATAAATATAAAATATTTCAAAAATCCTAGAAAATCATTTTCTAGGTGAAGTTAATTTTTGAAGTTTAGCACTGGCAACATATGTAAGGGAAAAGGTGCAATGGATATTGAAAAATTGCATCGAACTTATTTGAAATTATTGAATCACAAACGATGCCTTTTTAGAAAGGGAATTTCACAAAATTTTTGGCAAAATTTATTTTAAAAATTTAGAAAAATATTCTGATGAGCTAAAATGACCCAAACAGAATACAAATTATTGATTCTATAGGTTCCAAATAACAAAGGTTTGAAAAACCAAATCTCCCACATCAGAGATGATACAAAGGCAAAAAAAACATTGTTGGAAAGTTCATTCAATGACCTTTCAGTGAAAAATATTAGAAATTACTAGAAAAAACACTTTAGGGCTCATAAATGATTTTTCAATTTGTGATAACAACGTTGTCAAGGCAAAATAAGGGAGTTTTTTTTTATTTTCTCAAGTTTCTTATGGCAAAACTCCTGTCATAGATATCTAAATGTTCGTAACTATAAGGAAAAGTTAACATGGGTTTCACAAACTCATTTACATAATCTTAGAGTAACTTGGGATGATGAAATAATCCATTGACCATGCCATTGGCAAGGGTTTTAAACTCAAAATTAAAGCATAAACATCTCAATGCAAGTAAAAAAAATCTATTTTATTTTAGAAACTATAATTTTTAATCTCATTTAACCATGAATTCAAACCAAGAAAGCTTCATTTATCCCCAAGATTAAAGGACCAATTTAGTGAAACCATTAAATCCATATTATTCTTTATTTATTAGAGGTATCATAAGTTTAACTTGGGGGCTTTTCAAAACATATTTTTGCAACAAATAAGAAAGCATATTGATAAACATATTGTAACTAAATGTGACCTACATGATGATGAACACAGATAACACCTTTAAATAAACAAAAATGACATTTTAACATGGAAAAGAATGACAAAAATGCAAGAAATGAGCATAAAAATGTAGGGACATATTGGTTTCATGAATGACATCAAGAATCATGCTATGAAAGGTGATATGAACATGTTTAAACAAAGAAGAGGTTGTTGAAGTCTTAAAGATGGC
>JAQSVH010167912.1:77838-97593 GCA_029448705.1 Adansonia digitata
AATCATGCTATGAAAGGTGATATGAACATGTTTAAACAAAGAAGAGGTTGTTGAAGTCTTAAAGATGGCATTTTTATCTCATAAAATTAAAGCATGGCATGTTCGGCCACTCAAGCAACTCTAAAGCATCACAAAGGATCATCAATGTCCTAAAAGTACCATAACTAAGGCCATAATAATTCAGGAGACTCTTAGTATGTTTATGGTAAAATAAATGGATCACTAAGATGATGCAAACGTTGAAAATAGGAAAATAAATGGGGTAAGGTAAGGAAAATATACTAAAGAACCTTAAACTTTAATCTTTCCTTTAAGCAGTAGCTTTGGGCTTACTTTTTTCGCTCTTTTTACTATTGATTAGCAAGAAAAGGTTGAAAAGAGGGAGCTTTTGGTTATGACATGGATGAAAAGGAGTTTGGAGGGTGAAAAGGAAGGAAAGAAAAGGTTATATGATGGTTTTTAGAGCCGAGGAGAGAGCTATGGGACTAAAAGTGTTTTCTTGGTTTTTTTATGGTTGAGAAGTGTTGAGAGGCTGTAAAATATCAAAATATCTCCATTAGAATTGTTGAAAGTGTTTTCTTTTATATGCACATGGTTAACGAAGGTTTTTGAAGCCAAAACAAGTTTTCTCCATGTACTACATAATAGCCCTGGGTACTATGATTAGCTAGCTAAAATATCATTTGCTACCAGTAGTAGAATGGCAGAACAGAGAGGCTGTAATAGTCTACAGCTAGAGAAAAAGCCATATATGCCCTTTAATAAATCAAATATTTCATAAAAATATCCCATTTTTAAGTATTTTGGGCTTAAAAATTTTGTTAAACCTAAATAGAAGTCCAAGAATAAAGTCCACATATTTTTAGGTATTTATGTCTGATATTGAATGGTTTTAATAACCAAAGTCATGTCCAAATTCATAATTTGATGTTACAGTGAAAATTTGTGAAAATGGCATAAAACAGACACATTTTGCTTTATGGTGTCGAAGCAAAGAACTTTGTCTTGATACTTAAGGCTTTCATGTATCGAAACCAAAGTTATTTCTGATTTTTAGTATCGATACAAAAAGCATTATATTAATAAAAAGTGTAAAAGTATTTCAGTATCGATACCCCATTGCTTATATCAATACAAAGAGCATCATATTAATACAAAGAGTAAACTTTGACTTGGTTGCTGCCTAGCTTTTTATTGATAGACTCGATTCATGTCTAGCTTTTTCTAGATGAACTTGATTATTGCCCAGCCTTTTATGGTAAGATATGGTTGGTGCCTAGCTTTTTATGGATAAATTTTATTAACATCGAGCTCTTTATGGATAGACTTTACTGGTGCTTAGTTCTTTGTAAACTAACTCGATTGGTGTCTAACTCTTTGTGGTTTGATTTAATTGGTGCCTAAGTTTTTGTGGACTAACTTGATTGGTGCCTAGCTCTTTGTAGATTGACTCAATTAGTGCTAACTCTTTATGGACTAACTTTATTGGCGCCAAGATCTTTGTGGATGGACTTTATTGGCATACAGCTCTTTGTGGATGGACTTTATTAGTGCCCAGCACTTTGTAGACTAACTCATTAGTGCCTAACTTTTTATGGATAGACTCTATTGGCACCTAGCTCTTTATGGATAGACTCTGTTGGTGCCAAGCTCTTTGTGGATAGACTCTGTTGGTGCCCAACTTTTTGTGGATAAACACTATTGGTGCCTAGCTCTTTGTGGATAGATTCTATTAGTGTCCAACTCTTTATCAACTAACTCTATTGGTGCCCAACTCTTTATGGATTGACTCTATTACTGCAAAGCCCTTTGTGGACTAACTCTATTGGTACCCAACTCATTGTGGATAGACTTTACTGGTGCCCAGCTCTTTGTGGATAGATAAAGCTTGTGCCTAACTCTTTGTGGACAGACTCTATGATGTCTAGCTTTTTACAAACTATAAAGGATAGGCAGCCAACTCTTTGTGAATTAAAGGGATATAAATTTTGGTACATTACCTAAATGTCCTTTCGATTTGGGATCTCAAATGTCAGAAATTTTTACTTGGAGCCTTTCGAGTCTTAAAGTTCTATGCTAGTTTGACTTTTGGGTTAGGAGTTTGTACCTGAAAAGTATTAATTATTGCATGGTTGATGCATAAGGACATAAATGCATGCATAGATGATATGATATAATGATATGGAAACCCAATCAGATAATTTTTACAATGTTTTGAGTTATTTGCTCATCCAAAAATTTAATCTAGTACCCTTTTGTCCTAGGGTTTACCAACTTATTCTCAATGTTTAGAGGCTCTAAATGGTCAAAGTTGTCTTTTTAAGAGCATAGGAGGCCCATAATTGTGAAAAAAGGTTGTTGAGCTTGATTAGCTTGTGTTTGTGATTATTTTTATTAGAGTTGCTTACAAATTTAGTGGACTTATTTTGGTTTAACTAAAAGGATTATTTCTAGTAGTCTAAGTTGACTGACCTAAATTTTTAGGGCAAACTGATGAAAGGTGAAAAAATGATTAATGGTTCTATCTTTCAAATAAGGTTTGTTAGAGGGAAGGTTTCGAACGTGCTTTTGAAGTAGAGAGATGTAAGAGTAAGATCAACTATGGTTCCAAGGTTCATTCTTGGTCTTTAGATGTGAAACAAAGTTCCTATAAAATTTCATCTTTTTGAATTAAAACCAGTAAATCCAGTTATTTTGTTTGTTAATCAAGCATTATCAATTAAATGGTAAACATGATGCACATAGAATACTAGTGTTACCAAAAGAATAGAAAGAGAAACAAGTAATTGTATTTCATTAAAGGAAGAAAAGTACAATCCATGTAAAATTCTAAGGCATACAAAAGAGTTAGAAACAAAATTTTCAAGCAGCTGATGCCCTTGATGTTATTGACATGAATCTTCCACTAAGTATTTTTGAAAATTCTTCTCAAGTAGTCAATCCTTTCAACATGGACCAACCTATGAGAAGACCCTTCAAATTGCCCTATGATGTGGTGGTTACCCTAATAGGCATCACCTTTTCTTTCTAGGCTTGGGTGAAAATGAGGTTCGGTGGGGTAGGTTGGAGTAACATAGATGTATCAAGTTATGATTCAGCATTTTGGTCATGGTAAGATGAATAGGCTTGCTTAGTACTGGTCTAAATTGATGATAGTCTAGATCTGTTTAGGTTTGGGTAAAGAAGATTTTGGTCATTTAAGCCACCTTTTTAGGTTTTCAACTTAAGTAAGTTTGTTTCCTTATATGCCTTTCTTAGGTTTTCATACAAGATTTTAGTAGGATTAGAGGACACCTTTTTTGATTTTTCATCCTAAAACTTGACTAAATCAAGTTTACATAATTAGGTAGGTCATCATCATCCATCTTAGTTAAGATTAGGGCTTCTCTAGAAAATCTACGTTTCACCATGTATGACCTTTCCCAATTTGGAGTCGATTTTCCCTGAGCATCTTTATAGGTTGGAAGGATATGTTTACGCACTAAGTCACCTTCTTGAAATTAACAAGGATAAAACTTTTTGTTATAGGCTCTCATTATACACTTTTGGTACATTTATGTATAACTAATAGTTTTCACTCTTCTGTCATCAATGAGATTGAGCTATTTGTGTCAGTCCCTGACCCATTCGACTTTTTTCAAGTTATGATTCCATCAAAACATTGAGTAAGGGGATCTCAACCTTAATAGGTAGAATAGCTTTTATGCCGTAGACTAGAGACAATGGGGTAGAACTTGTGGAAGTCTGAACCGTTGTGCGATAGGTGTGCAGTATAAAAGGTAGCTTCTCATGCTAGTCTTTAGACATTTAACCATCGTTTAAATTATTTTCTTGATATTCTTGATGGCAGCTTCAACTACCCTATTCATTTTTGGGCGATATGGGATTGAATTGTGATAATGAATTTTGAACTAAGAGCAAACTACTTACATCATCTTATTTTTCAAATTGCGTACATTATCTATAATGATTTGTTTGATAAGCACATATCTATAGATGATGTTCTTTTTTACAAATTTGCACACCACAGATTTAGTGACATTAGCCTATAAAGCTGCTTTTACCAACTTGGTGAAATAAATTATAATGACCAAGATGAAATGGTGCGTATTGGAGGCCTTAGGAGTGATAGGTTTGATCATATCTATGCCCCACATAAAGAAAGGCCACTGAGCTATCATGATGTGTAGAGTTGATGGCAAGACATGAATTTTGTCCATGTAGTTTAGCACCTATGGCACTTTCAAGCATAATCAATGTAGTCCTTATCAAGTGTCAACCAATAATAGCTTGATCACATAACTTGCTTTGCCATTTGGTGTCTACTAGTGTGCATATTGCATATTCCCACATAAACTTCTTCTAGGATTCTCTTAGCCTTAGGAACATCCACACACTGGATTAATACTTGATCCCAACCTTTCTTGTATAAAACCCACCATCTAGAACAAAACTCACAGCTATTCTTTTAATGGTTCTCTTCTCAATTTCAATAGCATGCTTGGGATACTGTTGATCTCTAACGTACTGAAAAATGTCATGGAACCATGGTAATTCATCTCTTTCCTTTTCTATGCTATGGCAATGGGTTAAAGCTTAATTGATACTCACCTGAATAAGTGTAACCTCAAACACTAAATCTGGGCCCTTATACCATTTTTTTAGAACCTTGAACCTTAGCCTGCACTATAAACCTTAAAAAGTCAGGTAGATCTAGCATGGCTACTTGAATTGATAACCCTATTCTCTAGGAAATTGCTTTTTTAGAAAGTCTTACACTTCCTGAAAGGGCATGATAAAGCAATCAGTAAAAAAAAAGTCATGAAAGAAAAGAATGAAGCTTTAGGGTGAAAGTAAAAAACCCTAAAGTCATCTCAAGTGTCAACATGTGCCCGGCCTTTAAAACTTAGGATGATCTAAAAGGCATAGCGCACTTAACTTAAAAATAAATGATGGTTGATTATGATCAAGCTTTTGAGCTATCCCTTGATTGGGATTTGGATTCGGCATGATGATATGAAGGGGATAGGGACCGTCGGACGAGTCCCTCATCCAACTAGACTCGGATGGCCACCATAAAGTGGCCATAAACTTGGAGTTGCCATCAATTATTTTAGGCTAGGAAAGATCAGATGCCTATTGAAAACAATTTTATGATTATGAAACTCAAAACACTAATTTCAAGGTCTATGAAGTCCAAAGATTCATTGGTTGGGCTTGGAAGCTGGTTACATGTAGGAAAGGACTAGCATCCTCACAATGCCCAAAATTGGTACCTAGTAACTATATCTCACTTTAGTCTTAGTTAAATTAGTTCCATTTGGTCTCTATTTCGATATAATCCTCTTTGATGCATGAAGTTTCGGAAAATGTAAATCCAGGGGGTTTTTTTATTAAGGAAAATTAGATCACCTATGTGTCTTGAAGGTGTGAGGAACATAAGGATTTTTACGAAAATAAAGTTCAAATTGGATTTTAAAAATTTAATGTTTTGTATTAGGCACTAGAAAGATACCAACATGAAACATTGCCTCGTAAATTTTATTGGAAAATGAATTTTAAATATGAATGCACAATAACACTAAAAAAGGAAATAAGTTAGTAAGGCAAAAAATGAGAAATATAAAAATATCATAAACAACCAATCATAAACAAAAGAAAATAACAAATGGAAGGGCGATCAAAATGTATCAAATAATTGCCTTTGATTATTGAAGAATAACCGAGATGACAATTTTAGAGACTAGTCTGGGTTCGGTGGTAATTTGAAGAATAAAGATAATTTTTATCAAAACAGTTTGAGGCATCTAGAAAAGAAAAAATTTTAAGTTTTCGAGGTAAAAGCGGGGTTAGAGTATCCCCTCAAAGAATTGAGGTTGGAGTGTCTCCTAAAATAGAGTTGTAAAAATAGTTAGGAATAAAGAAAAAAAATTTTATTATTTTTTAAAAAAAGGGCCTGAAGGATCCCCTCAGAGTAGTAGGGTTGGGGTATCCCCTTTGAGTAGTGGAGTTGGAGTATCTCCACTAGCAAAAATTTTAGTATGAAATCCTATTTTTTGTATCTTAATCTTGATCTGAGTCAAAAAGGATTGATGTTGTGAGGGAGACTAAATATGTGCATTTCGATACATCCGAACGTCTCAATAAAAAGAGATTAAAAAATTTGGTTGAAAACTGGGGACAGCATCGTGTCATCTTAATTTCCAGATTTTTTTCGGGTGTATCCAAAGACTTCAGAGGGTAAAAAAGATACTTTTGGAAAGGTAATTCAACAAGGTTTAATATAAAATTATTCCAAAATTTCTAGAAAATCACTTTCTAGGCAGAATTAATTTTTGAAGTTAGATTCATCTTAGTGCTAGCAACATGTATAATTAAAATGGCATGTTGGGTTTCGAAAAATAATTCTAATCTTATCTAGGATCATTAGATTGTGGATAATACTTTTTAAAAAAGGAATTTTGTGAACTTTTTGAGAAAAATATTTGAAAATTTCATGAAAATCATTTGATAGGCAGAAATGGCCCAAACAAAAATCATAGCTCCTTTCTTTGGAATGATCCGAGGCCAAACAAGACATGTTAGAAAGGTAATTCGATGCCCTTTAAAGGAAAAATATTAGAAAAATCAAGGGAAATATTTTATGGCTCAAAAATAATATTTCAAGTTAGGACTACAGTGCTGCCAAAGCAAAAACAGGGGGATTATTCAATATTTTAGATTTTTCAAACATAGACTCAGGCTTAGGACGTGTGAACGTCCACGATAGAAATTAACACTGGCTTCACAAGTTCATTCCATAATCCCAGAGTAGTTTGGGGTGATAAAACAACTCATTGATCGTGTGACCAAAATGAACATGAGACTCAAGATCAAGGTTTAATATTAAAAAGGATTTTTTTTAAAAAAAATAAACGTATTTCACCATAAAATCCAGAGCTGAAATGCTGATTTACCCCCATGATTAGGAGACCAATTTAATGAAAGCATTAAGTCCATGCTATTCTTTATCTATTGGAGGTTGCATGAACTCAACTTGGGAATTTTTCTAAAATTCAGTTTGTATGAGACAAGCAAGCATTTTAATGGAGATAGCATGACAAAATACACCAAATACAAAGATAAACATGGGTTAAACATGCAAACAAGCAAAGATGACAATTTGACATGAAAATAGGTGACATAGATGCAAGAAATGACAAATAAGGTGCATGAAGATGATAAAAATATGTTTATACAAAGGAGTGGATGTTGGAGTTGTCAAGACAGTATTTTTAGTTCATGAGCCTCCTTAAAACACAAGAAAAATATTTGAACATACTAAGACACATTAACATGACCATTTAAATATGAAATGGATATGTGAATATGGAAGCAACATGGTAAAAGGTGCATGAAAAGAGCTGTATGATGATGAAAATAAGGCATGGTGAGTTTATACATCAAACAACATGAAGATGTCAAGAGGGTTAGCAAGATCCTAGGACTACCACAACTAAGGTAACAAATATGCATGGGAGTATTACGAGGGTCATGGCAACATGAAGGGTTCACTAAAATAGAATGGATGATCAAAACAGAAAATATATGGAATGAGGTAAAAATATACCAGCAAAGGCTTAAAGTTTCCTCTTTTTTTAAGGTAGTGATTTTAAGCTCAATTTCTTCCCTCTTATTGTTATTGATTAGCAAAAAAATGGTGAAAAGAAGAAGCTTTCCGGTAATATGGTTGCTGATGGGGTGTTTTAAGGATGACAGTGTGTGAAAGGTTAAGTTTTTGAAGGTGTTCTAGTGGTGGTTATGAGGAGCTACGGGAATGAAGGTTGGTTGAGGGTGAAAGGCAATGGAATAGTGTTTTGGTGAGTTTTTGAATCTAAAGTGGCTAAAGGATTTGTAGGGATGGATCAGGAGTTTTTCTATGATTGTTGGAGAGCTATTTTGATAGCTGAGAGAGTTTTTTTTAAATAGCTGGTTCTATTCTTTTTTTTTTTGTTCAGCCTTTCTTTTTAAAAAACAATGCAAAGGGCATTTTTTTCTTCGCACCAGGGGACACCTCCAGCTGCCATGCTTAGTTGACTTTCTTCTTATTGCTTTTGCCATGCTGAGCAAAGAGGCTGTGAAAGCCTGTAGCTTGAGATATGCCTTCCACACCCTCTTACACCTAGATATCTTATCAGAGTGACCTTTGCCATTAATTTTTTAGACTCTAAAAATTTGTTCGAATCCATTAATGGACCCATAGTTGAGGTTTGCAATGTTTCATAATTGTTTTTTGGTGAAAAAACATTTTTAAATCGAGTTTTCAAAGGCTAAAAAATGGCTCAAACTAGGCAAAATTTCCTAGGTGTATCGATACAAAACATATTGTATTGATACATAATGTACTCTTTACTCCAGAGTATTGATATAATAAGTTGTGTATCAATACGAAGAGCAAAAAAATATTTCCAGTCTCGAGACTTAGAGGTTAGTGTCAATACTCCATGGATTTGTATCGATACTCATGCTTATGTGTCGATACATTTTGCCAAAAATCACAACTTTAGCTACTGCTAAGGTTCGTATCGATACAAACATGCCAGGTATAAATACCACAACTTGGGTATCAATACCAAACCATCTTGTATTGATACTAAATGTGAAAACTCAAGTTTTTTCCACCATACAAGCCTCATATCAATACTTATGCCACAATATACCTTGTATGTACCTGTGGCTTCCTGATTTACCTCAACTTAGTCACAAACAATGGGAAATTGATTTATGTATTCATTTGAATAACCTTGGTGACACCATGACAAGTGGCTTTTGATGCCTTGTTTGTATATTTTCTTTAATACGGGCCATAGGCATTTTAGACCTTTAAAAAAAAAATTTTGCCTGTCGCTATGTCACCTAATAGTGCCTAGTGACATGGTGCCCGGTAGTCATCCCCTAGCTTTTATTTTTATTTTCTAATTTTATTATCCTTTACCTAACTCCTAGGATGGCAAAAGTTGGTCTGGACAAAATGAGGTGTCATAGCTGCCCCTCTTTAGCCATTCCTAAGTATTAGGAATAAGGCAAAGACAAATAGACACCATTTTGTTTGGATGGGATAATAGATTTATGTGGCCACTGAGAAGTGGAGAGTTATTTAGTATCATGTCGAGATGGGTTAAACAACTTACAAAAAGAAGATTTTGATAAGTTTTATGGGGTTTAACCTCCCTACTATGTTGTTTTTCATTTTTTTCAAACAAGTACCATCAACTTATGTGGGCTTTGAGGTAGGTAAAAGAAGATGTCAAGCTTTTCGTGAACTAAGGTAGATAAATGCCATCAGCTTGTGTGGGCTTTGAGGTAGATGAAGAGAGATGTCCAGCTTTTTGTGAACTAAGGTAAATAGGTGCCACCAGCTTGTGTGGGCTTTAATAAACGCCCTGCTTTTTGAGGATTGAGGTGGGTAGTTGCCATCAGCTTGCATGGGCTTTTGGGTAGGGAAGCATCCTACTCTTTGAAGACTAAGGTAGGTAAAGAAAGACGTCCAACTTTTTATGGACTAAGGTAGGTAAGTGCCATTAGCTTGTGTGGGCTTTAAGGTAGTTAAATAAAGATGTTTAGCTTTTCATGGACTAGGGTAGATAAGTGCCATTAGCTTGTGTGGGCTTTGATAAGTGTCTTGCTTTTTGAGGACTGAGGTAGGTAGTTGCCACTAGCTTGTGTGGGCTTTGAGGTAAAGAAGCGTCATGCTCTTTAAGGACTGAGATAGGTAGTTGCCACCAGCTCATGTGGGCTTTAGTAAGCATCCTGCTCTTTGAAGACTGAGGTAGGTAGTTGACACCAACTTGTGTAGGCTTTGATATAGGGAAACGTCCACCTCTTTGAGGACTAAGGTATGTAGTTACCATCAACTTGTGTGGGCTTAAACATAGGGAAGTGTCTTGCTCTTTGAGGACTAAAGGAAATGAGTTTGGGATACTTCTCTTGAATGATTTTCAATAAGCTTATAAGGTCAAAGATACTTACTTAAGGGCTTTTGAGGTTTTTTAAAATCAAAAAATTATACCCTAGGTTTCTTGTAAATTTATCTTCTGTTCAGGAGCTGATAACTATAGGGTGTTAATGTTGCATAATGCATGAAGATGTAACTGCCTGCCTAATTGATGCAAAGGTGATGACTTTAAAGGCCTAATCCAATAGCCAATTTTGGGCTTTCTTTGGCTTTGGTAAGATGGCCTTTTGCCCAAGGTTTGTCAATCTTGCTCTCGATTTTCAAAGGCTTTAAATGTCAAGGTTGTCCCTTTTTTGGAGGTACAAAAGGTCCATGACCATTTACTTGAAGAAGGTTAAGACTAAGGTCTCAAAGCAAGACCGGTTGTGGCCTCAAAAGTTTATTTTTAGTCATGAAACAAAGTCCCTGCAAAGTTCTATCTTTTGAAGTAATGCTAGGAAATCCTATAATTAGTTTTATCCATTTATTAAGCATTATCAATTAAAGGACAAACATGATGCGACATGGAATGTAGGGTTATAAAAAGGTTATGCAAAAGGTCAAATAGTTGTATTTTCATTCAAAGAAAGATAATACAAGTTGTGATAAACTTATAAGATTGTAAAAAATTTTGAAATACAAAAGAGATAAGAGGAGTCTTCTTTGTCAATTGGCTTTGATGTTGATGACATAAATCCTCCACTAACTGCCTTCAAAGATTTCTCTAGAGCAATTAATCCTTTTTGAGTTGGCTGACTCATAAGAAGATTCCTTCGATTGCCCCATGGTGGAATGGGGTTTTAAAATTAGGCAGTTTTCATTTTTCGGGTGTAGGTATGGATGAGGTTTTGATGGCATTGGTCAACACAGAATTGATGGGTTAGGTTATGACTTGGTGTCTTGGTTAGAGTTATGAATATGGGGAAGATTGGTTTTGGGCTAACAATAGTTTGGGCTTAGCTTTGTTTGAATATGGAGGTCGATCACTTAAGCTGCCCTCTTTGCTTTTCAACTTGAGTTGGTTTTTTTTTCTTTTTTTTTTATTATTTTTTGTTTTATTTTATGGTTTTTTGGATTTTGAATTTTTTTTATAAGTGGCTGGCAAGGGACTGATAGGATGCCCTTTTGGGTTTTCATCCTAAAGTTTTTTCAGGCATAGTATTTCTTAACAAAATCAAAGTTCATAGGGTTGGGTAGGTCACTACCATCCATCTTGGTTAAGATTAAAGCTCCCTCAGAGAATACACGTTTCATAATATATGGCCCTTCCTAATTTTGGGTCCATTTTTCGTGAGTATCTTTCTATATCAGGAGAATTCGTTTGAGCACCAGGTCACTTTCTCAGAACTGACGAGGATGGACTTTTTTGTTATGGGCTCTTATCATGCGCTTTTGATACATCTGCCCATGACAAATGGCTTTGATTTTTTTCTTCAATGAGATTGAGTTGCTCGTATCAGTTTTTAACCCATTCAACCTCTTCAAGTTATGATTCCATCAAGACTCAAAGTAAAGGGATTTCAACTTTAATTGGCAAGACAGCCTACATGCTGTAGACCCAAGAGAACGAGGTGGCACCCCTGGAAGTTTGTACTGCTTTGCGATAGGCATGTAAGGTAAAAGGCAACTTCTCATGCAAATTCTTGTACGTCTCAGCCATCTTTTCAACTATCTTCTTGATATTCTTGTTGGCTACTTCAACTGCTTTATTCATCTTCAGACAGTATGGAATAGAGTTTTGATGCTGAATCTTGAACTGAGAGCAGACTACTTCCATCATCTTGGTTTTTAGGCTGCATGTATTATCAATGATGATCTATTCGGGAAGACCATATCTACAAATGATGTCTTGTTTCATAAATTTGCACATGATAGATCTGGCGACATTGGCATAAGAAGCTACTTCTACCCATTTAGTAATGTAATTGATCGCAACCAAATGAAGCGATGCCTATTAGAAGCCTTAGGGTAATCGGTCCAATCATATCCATGCCCCAGAGAGAGAAGGGCCATAGAGCTATCATAACATGTAGAGGTGTCAGTGGGACATGGATCTGGTCAGCGTTGATTTGGCATTTGTGACACTTTCAACAATAGTCAATACAATCCTTTTCGAGAGTCAACTAATAATTACCTTATCGCATGACTTGACTTACCATTCGGTGTCCATTAGCATGCATACCATAAATCCCTTCATGGACTTCTTCAAGTATTCTTTTGGCTTCAGAGACATCCACGCATCGGAGTAGCACCTGATCTCAACCCTTCTTGTACAAAATCTCACCATCCTAAATGAAGTTTACAATTAATAGTTTGATGGTTCTTTTATCAGCTTTGATGGTGCCTTTTGGGTACCGTTGATTCTTAATGTATTAAAGGATGTCATGATACCATGGCAAACCATCTTTCTCTTTTTCAACATTCTGGTAATGCGCTGGGGTTAAGAAGATACTCATTTGATAGAAGCAATGTTGATTCTTGATTGACTTTAAACATGGAAGATAAAGTGGCCAAGGCATCAACAATTTGGTTCTTTTCTTAAGATATGTGTTGAAAGATAATATCAATAAACTTTTTCTTAAGCTCCGGTATCAGATTCCCATAGTGGATTAGTTTAGCATCACGTGTTTGCCATTCTTCTCTCAATTGGTAAATGACATGGGCTAAATCTCCAACCACTTGCAATGTTCAAATGCCCCTTTCAATGTCTGCCTAGAGTCCCATTATGCAGGCCTCATATTCAGCTATGTTGTTGGTTTAGTCAAAGTTTAATTTGGCAGTGAAAGGGTAATGGTTTCCCTCAAGTGAGATGAGAATTGCCATAATTCCATGCCCAGGGCATTTGAAGCTCCATCAAAGTACATCCTCCACGATGATCCACACTTGACAGTGTCTCTGCCTTGGATATGCACATCAAGTCTTCATCAAGGAACTTAAAGTTTAAAGGCTGATAGTGTTCTACGACTTGGCTTGCCAAAAAGCCTGCTATTGCACTACCTTTAATGGCTTTCTAGTTCACATACACGATGTCATACTCAGAAAGCATAACTTGGCATCTGGCTAATCTCCAGGACAAGGCGAAGGTTTCGTACAAATACTTGATGGGATTACACTTGACGATTAACCATGTAGTATGGTACAACATGTATTGCCTTAACCTTTAGGCTGTCCAAGCTAAATCACTATATAGCTTCTCTATGAATGAATAATTATTTTCATATTCTATAAATTTCTTGTTCAAGTAATAGACAGCCTGTTACTTCTTTCCTGATTCATCATGTTGTCTTAATACACAGCCTATCAACTTGTCTAGGATTGATAAATATAGAATTAGTGGTCATTTGGGCACTGATGTCATAAGTATTGGAGGGTTCAAAAGGTAATGTTTGACGTTATCAAAAGCTTCTTGGCATTCTTGATTCTATTCTGTAGGATTTTGTTTTTTTAACAGCCTAAAGATCAGATCACATTTATCAGTCAACTGAGATATGAATCAGCCTATGGACTTTAATCTTCCTAAAAAACTTTTTACTTCCTTTTGAGTTTGAGGTGGTGGTTGGTTTTGAATAGCCTTAACCTTGTCAGCGTCCACCTCTATTCCTTTCTTGCTTACAATGAACCCTAATAATTTACTGAAGGTGACGCCAAATGTACATATGGCAAGATTTAGCTTGAGCTGGTATTTGCAAAGCCTTTTCAAGAGTTTTTGCAGATTGGCAACATGTTCACTCTCTTTTGTTGATTTGGTGATCATGTCATACATGTAAACTTCTATTTCTTTGTGCATAAGGTCATGGGATAATGTTATTGTAACCCTTTAGTAAGTTGCCCCAGCATTCTTTAACCCAAAAGGCATCACTTTATAGTAGAAAGTTCCCTACATGGTCATGAAAATGGTCTCTTCCATGTCTTCAGCTGCCATTTTGATTTGATTATAGCCCAAAAACCTATCTATGAAAAAAAAGTAGTGCACTTTTGGCAATGTTGTCTACAAGGTATCAATGTGAGGTAGAGGGAAATTATCCTTGGGGCTGGTTCAGTGCAGGTCTCTATAGTCCATACACATGTGCACTTTACTGTCCTTTTTAGGAACTAGGACTATGTTGGCTACCCATTCAAGATATTTGGCTACCTTGAGAAATCCTACTTCAAATTGCTTCTTGACTTTTTCCTTGATCTTAAGAAGCATTTCTAGTTTCATCCTCCTTAACTTTTTCTAGGTTGGTTTGCATTCAGGTTTGAGAGGAAGTTTATGAACCACAATGTTTGTATCTAGTCTAGGCATGTCTTGATAGGACCAAGCAAATATGTCTCGACATTCTTGAAGAAGACTAATTAGTTTAGCTCAAGTTAATAGCTTTATGGAGGTTCTAATTTTGACTTCTTTTGGGTCTTTTTCTATTCCAAGGTTTATGTTTTTAGTGGATTCTTTATGAGGTAATATTTGTTTTTCTTCTTGTTTAACTAGTCTCAACAGATCTAAAGGTATGGGGTTTTCTTCAGGGTCCTCTTGAGATTCGACCTCATCGGCATAGATTAGTTGCTCAAAATCAATTCCTAAGGTTTTAGTATGAACATTCAGTCACCTTCATTGGGGTACCTAAAAATATGGAAAAGAACAATATAGGTGAAAAAAAAGTTAAAGGTCGGCAAAAATTATGAACACAAAGGATGAATGCAAAATGCTTAGTCATTTTCATTGATAATACTTAATAAAAGCTGCCCATACAAAGGATCCTACAATGCTTTTGGCCGAAAGCATGCAAGTTTATCTCATAACATTACTTTAAAATGGACTTGAACAATACAGGAATCTCGGTCTTAGTCCAAACACTTGGAATAAACCCTAAAGGGAAGAGGCTAGTCTTCAGACTTATAGTTGACATCTTTGGCTTGCCAATCATATTGATAGAGATATCCTCAAATGCTATGTTTAATATGAGCACAGCACTAGCAGAGTTAGTATTTACATGTCCCCTTATGTGGAAACTTTCCCGAAATGGTGGGAATATCATTAGGTCATCCTCCATATCTTGTCCTGATGAATGAGGTTTCAAAGGGAATATCATTAGTTCATCCTCCATCTCTTGTCCTGACGAATGAGCCATTCTTTTTTCACTTTTCTTTCGAGCTTGCTTTCTTTTATGTTGTGCACGAGGCTTGAATCCCAACCCTTTTTTATTAATTTGGTTGACCCCTTTCAAGGCTTTAGCAATTCCTTGAAGGCATTTTTGAGTCTTTTTCTGGCCTAGGCACCCTTACTAATAGTCAACTTTGAACCCATATGAGTACTCTCTAATATATGAGGCTGAACTATTAGCAATCCTTCTTTGATATAAGTTGCGTTGACAAACTCAAAGGCCTGAAAAGAGGATAATGAGTTATCTTTGTCGGGTTTGACATATGGGGCATCAGTTAAGGTAGCAACAATGATATCTTCTTCTCCTCCAATACTAACAACTTTATTTTTTATGATGAATTTTAGCTTTTGGTGCAAAGATGATGGCACTACTCCAGCAGAATGAATCCACATCCTTCCCAATAGGTAGTTATATGATGGAGCAATGTCCATCACGTGGAAGTCAACTTCATAAGTACATAGGCTAATTTGGAGTGGAATGGTAACGTTTTTGACAACATTCCAATAAATTCCACCAAATGCTCGCACAATAATATGACTATTTGGGTATGAGATGCATCAACAGAAAGCTTGTTCAAGATGACATAGGAATTACATTTAAAGTTGACTCGTTATCAATGAGCACCTTAGGCAATATGGTGCCTTTACAATATGTGGTAATATGGAGGGTCTTGTAATTTCCTCTTCCTCCGTGCAGGATTTCATTATCACTAAAAGATATGTAATTGTCGGTAGTGATGTTGTTCACTAAGAGATCCAACTGACCTATAGAGATGTCGAGAGGGACATAGGCCTCATTCAAAACCTTAAGGAGGGCATTCCTATGAGCTTCTAAATTCAATAGTAGTGACAACATAGATATCTTGGTAGGCTGCTTGTTCAAGTGATTGACGATGCTATATTCATTGTGCTTGATGAATTTGAGGAATTTTGTAGCTTTTTTCTCACCCACTAGATCCTTGACAGCTATCAAATCTAAGTTCTTGGTTATAGATTTTGGTGCTTGAGAACAAGATTGGCATTCTCTTATGAGTGCTATTTTTTTATGCTATCGGAGCATAGCATCGGCCACTCTGAGTTAGGTGACTTACCCTTGAGAGGTCAACACTTGCTGTTGCTGGCTAGATTTTTCAATGATTAAGGTTTTGCTTTCATAGTTCTAAGGAACTGCCATGTCATCTTTATATGGGAAGGGAAATGAAAGTTGAATAATCATTTTTGGTGGAGGTTGAACGGGGTCAATTTTAATGCTTGGTCGATAATCATACAAAATCAACGGCCTTCCAATCCTGTAAGAGAGATTGCCTTCTTTTTCTTCTAATGCATTAACAGATGGTGGTGTATTTGCAGACTCAGTATGTGGGGTTTGCTTTTCATCATAGAATTCGATGCTACACTCGTTCATCATTCTTTGAACCATTGTGCAAAACTCTTTGCATGTTTGAAGAGTATGGTCGTAAATAGTATGGAAGTCACAGAAGTTGTCAATCTTTTCTTTTGTCTTCTCAATTGCGTTAAGTAACTTAGCTTGCACCAGGATTTGCCAAATCAAATTCATTGGCGTCTGAACTTCCTCTATGTTTTCCATAATCATGCAGTTTCCTTCAATGATAATTTCCTTTAAGTCTAACTTAGCACGGGTTTAAGATGAACTGGCTTCAGCATTGGCTTTTGATTGCTTACTAACCTTTATTTTTCCTTTCCCTTTGTCTTTGCAAATACTTTTTCTTCTCAATTCATTTTCCATGGCCTCATCAATCCTCCCATAAATTATGACCACATCCGCGAAGTCTTTCAGGAAACTTCTCGCTATTTTTTTGTAATAAAGGGCTCGCATGTGCCAATGAATCTAAACATCATCTCTTTTTCTATCAGAAAGGGATGAATTTGGCTAGCCTCCTCCATCTATCTTGTAGCGTACTGCCTAAAGCTTTCAGTACCTCTTTTCCTCATGCCTATAAGAGACAGACAACTAGAGATCTGACCATCGATGGGTCTCTCCTCGTTAGTAGCATTGACAGATGGATCATCATGTCCATCCTACTCCTCATAGAACTCAATTTCAGACCAATCCATCATCCCTTGGACCATCTTCAAGAATGATGGACAATGTTGTAAGTTGTGTTCTTGACCGCAGTGGTAGCAAGATGTATCAATGGCATTTCTTCTTTGACTTTTATTACCTATTATTATTCCAGTTTTCATGAAAGCCTACAAAACCTTACTCATCAGGGTTTTGACTTCTGCCATATTTTTTTAATTCGATAGTTGTTTCCATCGATTATCATATTCACTCTTGGTTAGCATGATTAAAGAGTGGGTTGGCCCTCACATGGGGTCAGGACCTTGCTCAATCTTGATCACTCTTTTTTCTAGTAAACCCTGCACCTTTCTTTTGAATAAAGTGTAGTTCTCAATGGAATAGCCTTGCGCTCCTGCGTAGTATTCAAATAAGTATTCTTATCATACCATTTAGGGTACGGTGGTGATTTTGGGTTTATGAATATTGCAGCCACTAGTTTGCCTGCCAATAAGCGAGAGTAAATCTCTTTATACGAGTAAGGGAATGGTTCAAGGTGCTCCCTTTTGCGGGATACTTGTTGGTTATTTGAAGCTCTCACATTGTGCATATTATAGGGCAATGCATTTTAGGCTGCACTTTGTATGGGATTTGCTGTAAAGCTTATTGCAAGATCAAATCCAGTAGCATAGACTGGTTGTGATGCTAATGAGTATGGGGTAAAACCCATATTCAATGTGCCTGGGAAGTGCATAGGCTATGCTGGATGCAGACTTTGATTAAACTTAGCACGATTCTTACCTAAAGCACTCACTTCCCTTTTTTTAACTTTATTTGCTATCTTTTTTACTGATCTAAATGCTTCCCCGACAGATATCCTACTGCTCTTGATGGCATTCTCAATCATTTCACCTGATATAACCATATCAGCAAAATTTTTGTGGCACTTCTTACTAGTCTTTCATAGTAAGGAGCTCGTAAGGTGCCAACAAACATAACTGTCATTTTTTTCAATTAAAGAATGGTGAACTTGAGCTACCTCCTCTCTCCATCTCTGAGCATACTGTCTAAAACTCTTAGAAGATTTCTTCTCTATGTTCGTGAGAGAAAAAGATCTGAAACCCAATCAGACATATGCTTATACTATTCAAGGAATGCGCATGCCAAGTCTACCCATGTCTGAATTCTTGCAGGATCAAGCCCTATGTACCATCGGAGGGTCACCCCAGTCAAGCTATCCTGGAAGCAATGAATTAGCAACTTTTCATTCTGTTCGTGTCCTACCATTTTATGACAGTACATGTGAAGATAAGTAGTTGGATCAGTAGTCTCATTGTATTTTTCAAAATCAGGCACTTTAAACTTAGACGGGATGACGAGGCTTGAAACTAGCCCGAATGACTTTACGTCCATAATTCCAAATTGGTTACTTTCTTCCACAGCTCGAAGACACTTCTCTAATAAGTAATACTTGTCTAAGTCCTCATCACTTTCTAAAGGCCTCTTTGTTTTCTCTTGCTCCATGTGCTCATCGAGGTTCGAGACTATAGGCCTTAAAGGTCAAGAGCTCGTGCCTTGAAATCCTTGAATTAAATGGGACGCTATTGTAGGATTGATATAAATAAATGGTTAAGATGGTGGGATGTTCGCTGCCGAAGGGTGCTGCCTATGTGGTGCCCCTTCTTGAGCATTGGTGCCTTAGTACTACCATTTAAATTGTTTTCAGGGTAGGTCAGTTCTTTTCCAGTCTTGAATATGCTTGTTTGCCCTTTTTTCCATCAATGCATTGGATAGCAATTTGGTTAACTTAGCGATCTATGCTTGGAAGTTCCTCATTCTTATGGAGTACCTACTCTTGGGACTCTTTATATAGGAGTTCGAGTCTTTCGATATGGGCCTAGTGATCATTTTCCATCGCTTTTCAAAATTACGAGTGTTGTACCAATGATAAACTGTAGATTTCATGTTTTAGATCACCTTCACTTTAAATTATTTTTGGATTAGGCCTTTATGGTGTGTTCATGCATATGTTTAATGTAATGAGGATAAATGAATAAAAACCATGAAAGGATTAGGTTAATTATACGAATGCAAAAAAGATAATTGGATAAAGGGACAACTTCACCAATAACATCTTCCATTAAAACAACAAAATGTCTTAATTACATGTGATCACATCTTAAAATGCTGACACAGTTACATTAGTTGATTACATGGTCCAAGAAATACAATAACGCTTGCTTGTGGGCTCTGATAGGAAGATATCATATGTTAAGGATCGAGCTATATCCATCATGTTCTCATCCTTTAACTGAGCTGCCTAGATCTACTCTATGAGACGGTGACGATAATCTTAATGGTTTTGGCATGCATGATCAACCACTTAAAGCCATTCTTACTCTTGCTGTTAGAAGGCTCTCACTAATGGGTTGGCTTGGTCTTGGCGAGCTTGAAGTGTGTTAGACCTTTAAGTGGTGAATGAAATCAAGAGGGGGTGAATTGATTTCTCAAAAAATTTGATAAATTATAATTTTGATAGATAAACTTGAGAAATCTTTTCAATAAACTTTGGAGTGTAATTTAATGAATGAAAATAAACAATCAAGGAAAAGGGAAAGAAGA
>JAQSVH010167942.1:0-13537 GCA_029448705.1 Adansonia digitata
AAACCAAAACATCAATGTCATTTATCCCAATGAGTAGAACGAGCTTATGTGCCCATTCATGAAAAAAATAATATTATTATTTGAATCCATATTTGCTTCAATTGATAGACAAGCTTAATTCTAAAATCTGGCCAAAAGAGAAGCTTTTCTTATGAAACCAATGATTCAATGTCATTTGTCCTAATAAGTAGAAAGAGCTTACGATGCTCAACCATGAAAAGAAATGAGATTATTATGTTAATTCGTGTTTGTTTCAATTGACAAACAAACTTTAATTGTAAAAAATGGTGGAAAGAGAAGCATTTCTTATGAAACCAATACATTAATGTCATTTATCCTAATGAGTAGAATGAGCTTATGGTCCCAATCTTGAAACAAAAAGAGATTATTATATGAATCTGTGTTTATACTAATCGACAAATGAACTTTCATTCTAAAAAATGGTGGGAAGAAAAGTTTTTCCTATGAAACCAAATCATCTATGTCATTATCCCAAAAAGGAGAATGAGTTTATAGTTTCCAATCATGAAAATAAAAGAGATTATGGTAAGAATCCACTTATGTCCCATTGCTGAATGAACTTTACTTCAAACAAAGTGGTAGAAAGAAAAGGTTTTCAAATGAAACTAGATCATCAATGTCATTATCCCAATGAGGATAAAGAGTTTATTATGCCAAATCATGAAAAGAAATGAGATTATTATGTAAATATGTGTTTGTTCCAGTTGACAAAAAAACTTTAATTCTAAAATATGGTGAAAAAAGAAGCTTTTCTTGTGAAACCAAAGCATTAATGTCATTTATCCTAATAAGTAGAAAGAGTTTATGGCACCTAATCATGAAAAGATAGGAGATTATTATGTGAATCCATGTTTATCCTAATTGATAGACGAACTTTGATTCTAAGAAATGGTGGAAAGAAAAGCTTTTCTTGTGAAACCAAAGCATCAATCATTTATACAAATGAGGACAATGAGTTTATGGCTTTCAATCATAAAAAAATGAGATTACTATAAGAATCCACGTTTGTCCCATTATCGGACAAACTTTACTTCTAAGAAAAATAGCAAAAAGAGAAGCTTTTCTTATGAAACCAAAGCATCAATGTCATTTATCCCAATGAGTAAAATGAATTTATAATGCCCAATCATCAAAAGGAAGGCGATTATTACAAGATCCATGTTTTCCCTAATTGACTGATAAACTTTGATTCTGATGAAAATGTTGGACTGGAAAGCTTTAAGTATGAAGCTATACCATTAACATTATTTATTGCAATGAGGAAAATAAATTTATGGTGGCCAATCATGAAATAAAAAGAGATTATTATGTGTATCCATGTTTATCCCAATTTAAGGACCAACTTTAATTCTAAGGAAAATAGGGGAAAGAAAAGATTTTCGTATGAGACAAAGCATCATTTCATTTCTCCCAATGAAGAAAATGAGTTTACGATTCCCAATCATGAAAAAAAGGAGATAATTACATTAATCTATATTTATCCAAATTGACAGATGAACTTTGATTCTAAAAAATGGTGGGAATAGAAGTTTTTCTTATGAAACCAAAGCATCAATGTCATTTATTCTAATAAGGTGAATGAGTTTATGGTGCCCAATCATGAAAATAAAAGAGATTATTATGCGAATCCATGTTTGTTTTAATTGACAAACGAACTTTGATTCTATAAAATGGTTGAAAGATAAGCTTTTCTTATTAAACCAAAGCATCAATGTCATTTGTCCCAATTAGTTTATAGTGCCTAATCATGAAAAGAAAGGAGATATTATGTGAATCCATGTTAGTCCCAATTGACAGATGAATTTTAATTCTAAAAAATGGTCGAAAGAGAAGCTTTTCGTAAGAAATTGAAATGTCAATGTCATCTATCCCAATGAGTAGAATAAGCTTATAGTGCCCAATCATGAAAAAAAAGAGATTTTATGATAATCCGTGTTTATTTCAATTGATAGACGAACATTGATTCTAAAAAATGATCGAAAGAGAAACTTTTCTTACAAAACTAAAGCATCATTTTCAATTATATTAATGAGGAAAATGAGTATTTGGTGCCCAATCCTGAAAAGAAAAGGAGATTATTATGTGGATCTGTGTTTGTCCTAATCGACGATGAATTTTGATTTAAAAAATGGTGGGAAGAAAAGCTTTTCTAAATGAAACAAAGGCATCAATGTTATTTATCCAAATTGATAGATGAACTTTGATTCTAAAAAATGGTGGGTAGAGAAGTTTTTCTTATGAAACCAAAGCATCAATGTCATTTATCCTAATTACAAGAATGAGTTTAAGGTGCCCAATCATAAAAAGAAAGAAGATTATTATGTAAATCTGTATTAATTCGAATTGACAAACAAAGTTTAATTCTAAAACCTGGTTGAAAGAGAAGCTTGTCTTATGAAACTAAAGCATCAATGTCATTTATCCTAATGAGTAGAATGAGCTTATGGTGTCCAGCCTTCAAAAGAAAAGAGATTATTATGTCAATTAGTACTTGTCCTAATTGACAGATAAACTTTGATTTTAAAATTTTATGGGAAGAAAAGCTTTTCATATTAAACCAAAGCATCAATGTCATTTATCCTAATAAAGAGAATGAGTTTATGGCTCCCAATCACGAAAGGAAATAAGATTATTATGGGAATCCATTATTGTCATCATTAACGGACTAACATTAATTCTATGAAAAATGGTGGCAAGAAAAGCTTTTCATATAAAACCAAAGCATCAATATCATTTATTCTAATGAAGAAAATGTCTTTATGGTGCCCAATCATGAAAGAAAAATAGATTTTTATGTGTATCCATATTTGTCCAAATTAACAAACAGACTTTAATTTTAAGAAAAATAGTGGAAGGAAAAGATTTTTTTATGAAACAAAGCATTATTTAATTATCCCAATGAGTAGAATGAATTTATCCTAATAAATAGAACGAGCTTATGGTGCCCAATCATGAAAGGAAAAGAGATTATTATATGAATATGTGTTTGTCCAAATCGACAGACAAAATTTTGATTCTAAGAAATGAAGGGAAGAAAAGCTTTTCTTATGAAACCAAGGAATCAATATCATTTGTCCCAATAAGGAGAATGAGTTTTTGGTTCCCAATCACAAAAAAAAAAAAAAGATTATTATGAGAATCCACACTTGACCTATTGCTGGATGAACTTTACTTTTAAGGAAAATGATAAGAAAGAAGTTTTTTAAATGAAACTAAAGCATTGACATCATTTACCCTAATAAGTAGAATGAGTTTATGGTGCCTGATCATGAAAAAAATATGATTATTATTTGAATTCTTGTTTGTCTTAATTGATAGATGAATCAGAAAAATGGTAGAAAGAAAGACTTTTCTTATGAAACCAAAGGATCAATGTCATTTATCCCAATGAGGAGAATGAGTTCATGGTTCCCAATCATGAAAAGAAATAGGATTATTATGAGAATCCACATTTGTTCCATTATTAGACGAACTTTGCTTTTAAGGGAAATATGGGAAAGCTAAGCTTTTCTTGTGAAACTAGAGCATCAATGTCATTTATCCAAATGAGTAGAACAAGTTTACAATGCCTAGCCATGAAAAAAAAAAGAAATTATTGCAAGAATACATGTTTGCTCTTATTGACTGATAAACTTTGATTCCAATGAAAATAGCAGAAAGAAAAGCTTTTCTTATGAGGCCAAAACATCAACATCATTTTTTGCAATGAGAAGAATGAGCTTACAGTGCCCGATCATGAAAGGAAAGAAGATTATTATGCATATCCATGTATGTCCCAATTGATGAACTAACTATAATTCTAAGGAAAATAATAGAAGGAAAAGCTTTTCTTATGAGACGAAAGCATCAATTCATTTACCCCAATAAGGAGAATAAGTTTATGGATCCCAATCATGAAAAGAAAGGAGATTATTATGTGAATCCATGTTTATCCAATTTGATGGATGAACTTTGATTCTAAAAAATGGTGGAAAAAAAGTTTTTCTTATGAAGTCAAAGCATCAATGCAATTTATCCCAATGAAGAAAATGAGTTTATGGTGCCTAATTAAGAAAAGAAAGGTGATTATTGTGTGAATCCATGTAAGTCTCAATTGACAGACGCACTTTAATTCCAAAAAATGGTCAAAAAAAGCTTTTCTTATGAAACCAAAGCAACAATATCTTTTATCCCAATGAGTAGAATGAGCTTATAATGCCCGATCATGAAAACAAAGGAGATTATTATGTGAATCAGTGTTTATCCTAATCGACAGACAAACTTTGTTTCTAAAAAATTGGGGAACAAAAGCTTTTCTTATGATACCAAAGAATCAATGTCATTTATCCCAGTGAGGAGAATAAGTTTATGGTTCCCAATCATGAAAAGAAAAGAGATTACTTTGAGAATCCACGTTTAACCCATTATTGGATGAACTTTACTTGGAACGAAAATAGGGAAAGGAAAAGTATTTTAAATGAAACTAAAGCATAAATGTCATTTATACTAATGAGGAGAATGAGTTTATGGTGCCCAATCATGAAAAGAAAGAAGATTATTAGGTGAATCCGTGTTTGTTCTAATTTACAAATGAACTTTAAATGTAAAAAATGGTGGAAAGAAAAGCTTTCCTTGTGAAACCAAAGCATCAATGCCATTTATCCGAATAAGGAGAATGAGTTTATGGCCCCTAATCATGAAAATGAAAGAGATTATTTTGTGAATCTAGTTTGTCCTAATTGACAAACGAACTTTAATTCGAAAAATTGGTAAGAAGAAAAGCTTTTTCTTATGAAACTAAACTATTAATGTCTTTAATCCCAATAAGGAGAATAAGCTAATGGTTCCCAATCATGAAAAGAAAAGAGATTATTATAAGAATCCATGTTTGTCAACATTAACAAACGAACTTTAATTCTAAGGAAAATAGTGGAGAGAGTATATGAAACCAAAGCATCAATGTCTTTTATTCCATTAAAGAAAATGTATTTATGGTGCCCAATCATGAAAGAAAAGGTAATTATTATGTACATCCATGTTTGTCCTAATTAGCATATGGACTTTAATTCTAAGGAAAATGGTGGAAGGAAAAGCTTTTCTATTGAAACCAAAGCATCAATTCATTTACCCCAATGAGGAAAATGAGTTTAGGGTTTCCAATCATGAAAAGAAAAGAGATAATTACTTGAATCCATGCTTATCTAAATTGATAAATGAACTTTGATTCTAAAAAATGATTACAATATGAGTCTTTCTTATGGAACCAAAGCATCTATGTCATTTATCCTAATGACAGGAATGAGTTATGGCGCCTAATCACGAAAAGAAAGGAGATTATTATGTGAATATGTGTTAGTCCCAATTGAAAGACAAACTTTAATTATAGAAAATGGTCAGAAAATAAGCTTTTCTTTCAAAACTAATGCATCAATGTCATTTATCGTAATAAGTAGAACGAGCTTATGGTGCCCAATCATAAAAAGAAAAGAGATTATTATGAGAATCCATATTTTTCCCATTGTCATATGAACTTTACTTCTAAGGAAAATTACAGAAAGAAAATCTTTTTAAATGACACCAAAGCATTAATGTCATTTATCCCAATGAGGAGAATGAATGGTGCCTAATCATGAAAATAGAGGAGAATAAATAGTAATCTTGAAAAAAAAAAGGAGATTATTATGTGAATCTAAGTTTATCCTAATTGACAAACAAATTTTAATTCTAAAAACTGGTGGAAAAAGAAGCTTTTCTTATGAAACCAAAACATAAATGTCATTTATCCCAATAAGTAAAATAAGTTAATGGCATCCAATCAATGAAAAGAAAGGAAATTATTATGTGAATCCGTGTTTGTCCTAATTAACAGATGAACTTTGATTCTAAAAATTGGTGGGAAAAAAGCTTTTCTTCTAAAACCAAAGTATCAATGTCATTTATCCCAGTAAGGAGGATGAGTTTTTGGTTCCCGATCATGAAAAAAATGATATTATTATGAGAATCCACATTTGTCCTATTGTCGGATGAACTTTACTTCCAATGAAAATAATGGAGGAGGAAGCTTTTCTTATAAAATCAAAGCATCATTGTCATTTATCCAATGAGTAGAATGTGTTTATAATGCCCAATCATAAAAAGAAAGGAGGTTATTATGAGAATCCATATTTTCCCCAATTGGCTAATCAACTTTAATTCTGATGAACATGATGGAAAAAAAGTTTTTCTTATGAAGCTGAATTATCAACATCATTTATTGCAATAAGAAGAATGAGTTTATGGTGAATGAGTTTATGGTGTATAAGTTTATGGAGCCCAATCATGAAAAAAAATGAGATGTTACGTTTATCCCTATTTATCCTAATTAACAGACCAACCCTAATTTTAAGGAAAATGGTGAAAGCAAAAGCTTTCCTTTTAAGTTCAAAACATTAATTCATTTAACCTAATGAGGAGAATAAGTTTATGGTTCCCAATTACAAAAAGAACGAAGATTATTATGTGATTCCATGTTTATAAAAATTGACAGTTGAACTTTTATTCTAAGAAATGGTGGGAAAATAACTTATTATTGTGAAACCAAAGCATCAATGTCTTTTATCCTAATATGGAAAATGAGTTTATGGTGCCAATCAAGAAAGAAAGGAGATTGTTATGTGAATTCATGTTAGTCACAATAGATAAACGTACTTTAATTCTAAAAAATGATTGAAAAAGAAGCCTTTCTTATGAAATTGAACCACCAATGTCATCTACCCAATAAGTAGAACCAGCTTGTGGTGCCCAATCATGAAAAGAAAAGATATAATTACATTAATCTATGTTTATCCAAATTGACAAATGAACTTTGATTCTAAAAAATGGTGGGAAAAAAAGTTTTTCTTATGAAACCAAAGCATTAATGTCATTTACCCTAATGAGGAGAATGAGTTTATGGTGCCTAATCATGAGAAAAAGGAGATTATTATGTGAATCCATGTTAGTCTTAATTGACAGACGAACTTTAATTCTAAAAAATGGTCAAAGTGAAGCCTCTCTTATGAAACCAAAGCATCATTGTCATTTATCCTAATGAGTAGAATGAGTTTATAGTGTTTAATCATGAAAACAAAGGAGATTATTTTATGAAACCATGTTTGTCCTAATTGATAAACAAACTTTAATTCTAAAAAATGGTGAGAGAAAAAGCTTTTCTTATGAAACTAAAGCATCAATGTCATTTATCCCAATGAAGAGAATGAGTTTACGGTTCCTAATTATGAAAAGAAAGGAGATTATTATTAGAATACATGTCTGTCGCCATTAACAGATGATCTTTAGTTTTAAGAAAAATGATGAAAAAAAAAGCTTTTCATATGAAATGTAAATAGCAATGTCAGTTATTCTAATAAAGAAAATGTGTTTGTGGTGCCCAATCATGAAAGGAAAGGTGATTATTATGTGTATCCGTGTTTGTCTCAATTGACGATCGAACTTTAATTCCAAGGAAAATGGTGGAAGAAAAGCTTTTCTAATGAAATCAAAGCATCAATTCATTTATCCTAATGAAGAGAGTGGGTTTATGGTTCCCAGTCATAAAAAGAAAGAAGATTATTACATGCATTCGTGTTTATCCCAATTGACAAATGAATTTTGATTCTAAAAAATGCTGGGAAGAGAAGTTTTTCTTATGAAACTTAAGCATCGATGTCATTTGTCCCAATAAGGAGAATGAGTTTATGGTGCCCAATCATAAAAAGATAGGAGATTATTATGTCAATCCATGTTTGTTCAATTAATACTAAACTTTAATCCTAAAAAATTTTTAAAAGAGAAGTATTTCTTATATCATTATTCTAATAAGTAGAACGAGCTTATGGTGCCCAACCATGAAAAAAAATGAGATTATTATGTGAATCTGTGTTTGTCCTAATCGATAAATGAACTTTGATTCTAGAAAATGGTGGGAAGAAAGGCTTTTCTTATGAAACCAAAGCATCAGAAGAGAATAAGTTTGTGGTTCCCAATCATGAAAAGAAAGGAAAATATTATGATAATTTCTCTCATTGTTAGATGAACTTTACTTCTAAGGAAAATGGTGGAAGAAAAAGCTTTTCAAATGACACCAAAGCACTAATGTCATTTATCCTAACGAAAAGAATAAATGGTGCCCAATCATGAAAAGAAAGGAGTTCATTACGTGAATCCATGTTTGTCTCAATTGAAAAATGAACTTTTGTTCTAAAGAAAGGCAGAAAGAGAAGCTTTTCTTATGAAACCAAAGCGTCAATGTCATTTATCAAAATGACAAAAATGAGTTAATGGTTCCCAAGCATGAAAAGAAATAAGATTATTATGAAAATCCATATTTGTCCTGTTGGTAGATGAACTTTACTTCTAAAGAAAATGGTGAAAAGAAAAACTTTTCTTATGAAATCAAAGCATCAATATTATTTATCCTAATGAGGAGAATAAGTTTATGGTGCCCAATCATGAAAAGAAAGAAGATTATTATATGAATCCATGTTTGTTCCAATTGACAAACAAACTTTAATTCTAAAAACTTGTCGAAAGAGAAGCTTTCTTATGAAACCAATGCATCAATGTTATTTATCCTAATGAGTAGATTGAGCTTATGGTGCCCAATCATGAAAAGGAAAGCGATTATTTATGTGAATCTACATTTGTCCTAATCGATAGATGAACTTTGATTCTCGAAAGTGCTTGGACAAAAAGCTTTTCCAATTAAACTAAAGCGTTAATATTATTTATCCCAATTAGGAAAATGAGTTTATGGTTCCCAATCATGGAAAGAAAGGAGATTATTATGAGAATGCATGTTTCTCCTATTATCAACTGAGCCTTGCTTCTAAGGAGAATGGTGGAAAGAAAAGCTTTTCAAATTACACCAAAGCATTAATGTCATCCATCCTAAAAAGGTGAAAGAATGGTGCCCAATCATGAAAACAAAGAAAATTATTATGTGAATCCGCGTTTGTCCCAATTGAAAAATAAACTTTAATTCTAAAAAATGGTGGAAAGAAAAACTTTTCTTATGAAACCAAAGCATCAATGTCATTTATCCTAGTAAGTAGAATGAGTTAATGGCGCCCAATCATGAAAAGAAAGGAAATTATTATGTGAATATGTGTTTGTCCTAATTGATAAACAAACTTTGAATCTAAAAAATGGTGGAAAGAGAAGCTTTTCTTATGAAACCAATGCATCAATATCATTTCTCCTAATGAGGAGAATAAGTTTATAGTTCCCAATCATGAAAAGAAATGAGATTATTATAAGAATCCACATTTATCCCATTGTCTAAGGAAAGTGATGGAAAGAGTTACTTTTCAAATGAAACGAATGCATCAATGTCAATTATCCCAATGAGGTAAATGAGTTTATAGTGCCTAATCATGAAAAGAAAAGAGATTATTATGTGAATCTATGTTTGTCCCAAATGACAAATGAACTTTAATTCTGAAAATTGGTAAAGAGAAAAGTTTTTCTTATGATGCCAAAGCATCAACATTATTTATTGCAATAAGGAGAATGGGTTCATGGTGCCCAATCATGAAAAGAAAGGAGATTATTATGTGTATCCATGTTTGTCCCAATTGATAGACCAATTTTAATTCTAAGGAAAATAGTGAAGGAAAAGCTTTTCTTATGAAACCAAAACATCAATTCATTTATCCTAATGAGGAGAATGAGTTTATGGTTCCTGATCATGAAATAAAAAGAAATTATTGCATGAATCCATGTTTATCCAAATTGACAGATAAACATTGATTCTAAAAAATGGTAGGAAGAGAAGTTTTTATATGAAACCAAAGCAACAATGTCATTTATCCCAATGAGGAGAATCAGTTTATGGTGTCAAATCATGAAAGAAAAAAAGATTATTATGCGAATCGATGTTAGTCCTAATTGACAAACAAACTTTGATTCTAAAAAATTGTTCGAAGAAAGGTTTTCTTATGGGACCAAAGCATCAATGTCATTTGTCCCAATAATGAGAATGAGCTTATGGCTCCCAATCATGAAAAGAAATAAGATTATTATGAGAATCCATTTTTGTCATCATTGATAGACCAACTTTAATTCTAAGGAAAATGGAGGAAAAAAAGCTTTTCATATGAAAACAAAGCATAAATGTCATTTATTTCAATGAATAAAATACGCTTATGGTGCCCAATCATGAAAGAAAAGCAAATTTTTACGTCTATCAATGTTTGTCCGAATTGACGAATGGACTTTAATTCTAAGAAAAATAGTGGAAGGAACAGTTTTTCCTATGAAATCAAAGCATCAATGTCATTTATCCTAATGAGGAGAATGAGTTTATGGTACCCAATCATGAAAAGAATGGAGATGATTATATGAATCCATCTCTGATCCAACTAACAAACGAACTTTACTTCTAATAAATAGTCAAAAGAGAAGCTTTTCTTGTGAAACCAATGCATCAATGTCATTTATCCTAATGAGTAGAATGACCTTATGGTGCCCAATCATGAAAACAAAGGAGATTATTATGTGAATCTGTGTTTGTCCTAATCGATAGATGAACTTTAATTCTAGAAAATAGTGAGAAGTAAAGCTATTCTTATGAAACCAAAGTGTCAATGTCATGTAACCCAATGAGAAGAATAAGTTTGTGGTTCCCAATCATGAAAAAAAGGAGATTATTATGAGCATCCATGTTTGTTCCCTCATCTGATGAACTTTACTTTTAAGAAAAATGGTGGAAAGAAAAGCTTTTCAAATGAAGGCAAAGCATCAATGTTATTTATCCTAATGAGGATAATGCGTTTGTGGTGCCAAATCATGAAAGGAAAGGAGATTATTACGTGAATCCTTGGTTCTCCCAATTGACAAATGAACTTTAATTCTACAAAATAATGGAAAGAGAAGCTTTTGCTATGAGATCAAAGCATCAATGTCATTTATCCTAATGAGTAAAACACGTTTATGGCTCCCTATCTTAAGAATAAAGGAGATTATTATGTGAGTCTGTATTTGTCCTGATTTACAGACGAACTTTAATTCTAAAAAAAGGTGAAAAAAGAAGTTTTTTTATGAAACTAAAGTATCAATGTCATTTATCCTAATTAGTAGAACTAGTTGATGGCACTTAATCATGAAGAGAAACGAGACTATTATGTGAATCCATGTTTGTCCAAATCGACAAATGAACTTTGATTTTAAAAAATGGTGAGAGGAAAAGCTTTTCTTATGAAACCAAAGCATCATTGTCATTTATCCCAATGACAAGAATGAGTTTATGGTTCCTATGCAAAAAAAAAAGATTATTATGGGAATCCATGGTAGTTGCCAGTGACTGACGACCTTTAATTCTAAGGAAATTGATGGAAAGAAAAGATATTATGAAACCAATGCATCAATGTCTTTTATTCCAATGAAGAAAATGTGCTTATGGTGCCCAATCATGAAAGGAAAAGAGATTATTATGTGTACCCATTTTGCCCCAATTGACGGATAGACTTTAATTCTCAGGAAAATGGTGGAAGGAAAAGCTTTTTTTATTAAACTAAAGTATCGATTCATTTATCTCAATAAGGAGAATGAGTTTATATGCCCAATCATGAAAAGAAAAGATATTATTGTGTGAATCTGTGTTTGCCTAAATTAGCAAATGAACTTTAATTCTAAAAAATGGTGGAAGAAAAAGCTTTTGTTATGAAACCAAAGCATCAATGTCATTTATCTAAATGAGTAAAACTAGTTTATGGCACCCAATAATGATGAGAAAGGAGATTGTTATGCAAATCCATGTTTGTCCTAATTGACAAACAAATTTTGATTCTAAAAAAATGGTGGGAAGAAAAGCTTTTCTTATGAAACCAAAGTGTCAGTGTCATTTATCCCATTAAGGAGAATAAGTTTATGGTGCATAATCATGAAAAGAAAGGACATTATTATGTGAATCCATCTTTGCCCCAATTAACAAGTGAACTTTAATTCTAAAAAATGATAGAAAGAGAAGCTTTTCTTGTAAAACCAAAGCATCAATGTCATTTATCCCAATGAATAGAACGAGTTTATGGCACCCAATCATGAAGAGAAAGGAAATTATTATGTGAATCTGTATTTGTTCTAATTGACAAACGAACTTTGATTCTAAAAAATGGTGGGAAGAAAAGCTTTTCTTATGAAACTAAGGCATCAATGTAATTTATCCCAATAAGGAGAATGTGTTTATAGTTCCCAATCATGAAAAGAAAAGAGATTATTATGAGTATCCACATTTGTCCAATTGTTGAAGGAACTTTACTTTTAAGGAAAATGGCAGAAAGAAAAGCCTTTCAAATGAAGCCAAAGCATCAATGTCATTTATATCAATAAGTAGAATCTGTTTATGGTGCCTAATAATGAAAAGAAAGAAGATTGTTATGTGAATCCATGTCTATCGTAATTGATAGGCGAACTTTGATTCTAAAATATGGTGGGAAGAAAAGCTTATCTTATGAAACCAAAGCATTAGTGTCATTTATCCCAATGAGGAGAATGAGTTTATGGTGCACAATCATGAAAAAAAGGGATATTATTATGTGAATCTACGTTTATCCCAATTGATAAATAAACTTTAATTCTAAAAAAATGCAGAAAGAGAAGTTTTTCTTATGAACCCAAGGCGTCAATTTCATTTATCCTAATAAGTAGAACGAGTTTATGGTGCCCAATCATGAAGAGAAAGGAGATTATTATGTGAATCTGTGTTTGTCCTAAGATGAACTTTGATTCTAAAAATTGGTGGGAGGAAAAGCTTTTCTTATGAAACCAAAGCGTCACTGTCATTTATCCCAATGAAGAGAATGATTTTATGTTCCCAATCATGAAAAGAAAGGAGATCATTATGAGAATCCATGTTTGTCCAATTGTGGGACAAACTTTACTTCTAAGGAAAATGGCAGAAAGAAAAACCTTTCAAATAATGCCAAAGCATCAATGTCACTTATCCTAATAAGTAGAACGAGTTTATAGTTCCCAATCGTGAAAAAAAAAGATTATTATGAGAATCCATGTTTGTTGGATGAACTTTAATTTTAGGGAAATTGATGAAAAGAATATATTTTCATATGAAACCAATGCATAAATGTCATTTATTATACAATGAAGAAAATGTGTTTTAGGTGCCTAATCATGAAAGGAAAGGAGATTACTATGTGTATCCATATTTTCCCTAACTGGCGGATGGATTTTAATTCTAAGGAAAATGGTGGACGAAAAAGCTTTTCTTATGAAACCAAAGCATCAATTTCAATTATCCCAATTAGTAGAACAAGTTTTTGGCACCCGATCTTGAAAAAAAGGAGACTATTATATGAATCCGTGTTTGTCCTAACTGAAAGATGAGCTTTGATTCTAAACAAATGGTGGAAAGAGAAGCTTTTTAAACGAACCAAAGCATCAATGTCATCTATCCCAATAAGGAGAATAAGTTTATGGAGTCCAATCATGAAAATAAAGGAAATTATTATGTGGATCCGTGTTTGTCATAATTGATGACATACTTTGATTGTAAAAATTGATGGGA